>PVIU01006302.1:64097-103561 GCA_004026605.1 Ondatra zibethicus | reverse complement strand
TGGATCAAAGACCTCAATATAAAGCCAGCCACACTGAACCTTATAGAAGAGAAAGTGGGAAGTACACTTGAACGCATTGGCACAGGGAACCACTTCCTAAATAGAACCCCAGCAGCACAGACACTGAGAGAAACAATTAATAAATGGGACCTCCTGAAACTGAAAAGCTTCTGTAAAGCAAAGGACATGGTCAACAAGATAAAACGACAGCCTACAGAATGGAAAAAGATCTTCACTAACCCCACATCAGACAGAGGTCTGATCTCCAAAATATACAAGGAACTCAAGAATTTCGACACCAAAATATCACATAATCCAATAAAAATTGGAGTACAGACCTAAACAGAGAACTCTCAACAGAGGAACCTAAAATGGCTGAAAGACACTTAAGGAAATGTTCAACATCCTCAGTCATCAGAGAAATGCAAATCAAACCAACTCTGAGATTCCATCTTATACCTGTAAGAATGGCCAAGATCAAAAACACTGATGACAACTTATGTTGGAGAGGCTGTGGGGAAAAGGGATCACTTCTGCATTGCTGGTGGGAATGCAAAGTGGTACAACCCCTTTGGAAGTCAGTGTGGCGATTTCTCAGAAAATTAGGAAACAACCTTCCTCAAGACCCAGTAATACCACTTTTGGGTATATATCCAAAAGATGCTCAATCGTGCCACAAGGACATTTGCTCAACTATGTTCATAGCAGCTTTATTTGTCATAGCTAGAACCTGGAAACAACCTAAATACCCCTCAATCGAAGAATGGATAAAAAAAATGTGGTACATTTACACAATGGAGTACTACACAACAGAAAAAAATAACGACAGCTTGAATTTTTCAGGAAAATGGATGGAACTAGAAAGCATTATTTTGAGTGAGGTAACCCAGACACAGAAAGACAATTATCACATGTACTCACTCATAGGTGGTTTTTAAACATAAAGCACAGAAAACCAGACTACAAACCACAATTCCAGAGATTTTAGACAACAATATGGACACTAAGAGAGAGACTCACATAGATCTCATCTACATGGGAAATAGAAAGTAAAAAAAGTCAAGATCTCCTGAGTAAATTGGGAGCATGGGGACCTTGGGGGAGGGTTGAAGGAGGGAGGGGAGAGGCAGGGAGGGAAAATGTAGAGTTCAATAAATATCATGGTGAAAAAATAAAAATAAAAAAAATGGCAGTGTTTGTCACTCTGGTGGGGTGGAGTGGGTTAGTAAGACAGTTCCGCAGGGAAAAGCACATGCTCAGAAGCCAGAGGATCTGAGTTCAATCCCCAGAACCCACTTGGTAGGAGCGGACTCACTTGTCCACACATGCGCACAAACTGAGAGCACTGGAGCACACACATGCGTACTTACATAGACTGGAAATAATTGAAGATTTAAGTTTAGCTTTTTGTAGCAATCCTACTTGGGTCAAAATAAATCTAACATCAGTTTTGCTCAGCTGATGTTTGGACCATGCACAAACTGCCAACGTGGGCAAAGAGGAGTTCCATTGACACACACTGTTCCGTTCCAAGCTTTTATCGAGCATAAATGTTCCCGTCTTCCTCATGGAGACTGCTTCCTAAGTAAGCCTCTGGGGGTCTGATTGGCTACCAAACCCAGAATTTCCTCTAATTTACAGATTCGCTCCTGGTTCACTAAATGACTTGGATTAGCCTTGAACTCAAAATCCTCCTGCCCCAGCCTTCCAACTGCTGAGACTGTGAGCACGTATCACCATGCGGGGCACTTGGCTGGGCTTCAGTCTCACCCCTAACCAGCACACCACTCGCAGAGCATACGTATCTTCATCTATTTTGAGATTGCTACTAATTTTAGTCGGTGACTATTTCATTTCCTGTTTATGGGGGCTGTAATGGGCACTTCGGAGACTGTGAGCATGAGCAAGACCTGAAGCCACAAGAAGACAGACAACAGTAAGCAAATTCCTCCATAGACTCAGGGCCTTCAGGGGCTGAAGACAGCGCCACCTAGTGGCCTCTGAGCGGAGTTCTGTTAAGTTTGTTTTGGTTATTGGGGAGCCCTGAGCAAAGTCTAATGGGAAACTTGATTGTGGTTTCTTTCTTCCTTTCCTTTTTCCTTTCCTTTCCTTCCTCCTTTCTGTCTTTGTTTTGTTGTGTTTGTTTTATTTTTTCAAGACTGAGTTTCTCTGTGTAACAACCCTAGCTGTCATGAAATTCTCTCTGTAGACCAGGCGGACTCAAACTCACAGAGATCCACCTGCCTCTGCCTCCTGAGTGCTGGCATTAAGGTCTGCAGTGAGCTACCATCGCCAGGCAATAGTGGTTTCTTAATTACATGCTGCAAAGGCCATTAGGTCTATTTAGTTGAAAGAGACTTTGTTGGATATAATATAGTGATATATTTATATATATATTTTTTTAATTTTTTGAAATTGGGTTTCTCTGTAACTTTGGAGCCTATCCTGGAACTAGCTCTTGTAGACCAGGCTGACCTTGAACTCACAGAGATCCACCTGCTTCTGCCTCCCGAGTGCAGGGATTAAAGGCGTGCACCACCACTGCCCGGCTTAATACAGTGACCTTACATAAGCAGTCACCCATACCTATACAAGCAGTCTCCAGGTCCCAAGTACTTAATGCCTGGAAGCACAAAATACCTTCGTAAGCATCACACAGACAGGGTCTGTATATTTGGTAGCAACTAGATTAATAGTAGAAATTATTAGGATATTATATTAATCCATTTGAATTACTCTAATGAAATACTTGAGGCAGTTAACTTATAAAGAGAAAAGGGTTATGTTTGGTTTATGGTTCTAGAGTGACCCATTAGTGAAAGTCCAAGATTGAATGATTCTATTACTCTGAGCCTCCAGTGACATGCTGGCAGGACTGTGTGTGGAACAATCTACCTACATCATAGGCCAGGCCACACCAACACTAAGAGACTAGTATCCCACTGTCTCCTTCAAGAGCCTGCCTCCAGTGCCCTGAGGACATTTTCTAGGCCTCACCTCTTGAAGCCTCTCCCTCTGACTTTTTTTTATTGCTGTTGGCAGTAGTGGTATTTTCTTGCTTTGCTTTTTGAGACTTTGTTGTGGGGATCCATTCAGCCAATTAGCTTTTGGGGGACCGGCCCTTCGGGGGCATGGTCTGAGGTTCTACATGTCTGCTGATAAACTGTAAGAGAAAGGGCGCTTGCTCTCTTGCTCTGGCTCTTGCTTAGCATGAGGGGAGACCCAGGACAGCGGAGAGACAGCACAGGATCAGCGATGACTTCTGCCTTTTCTCTGTATTCGTGAGTTCATCCCCTTTCCCTTGCAAACCCTTAATAAATCAGTTTTACTTACCTCGGTGTGGTTACGCAGTAAGACTGGGTCTCACGTGGTTTAGCCTGTCACTATGTAGCAGAGGCTTGCTGGCCAGCTCCCAGGCTCCTTCTTAGCCCTCTTACACTGTCTGTGGTCATCAGCCCAGGGCATGGTGCCACCCACAGTGGACTGGGTACTCCTACATCAAATAACAACCAAGACAATCCCTCGCAGACACGTCCACAGACCTATCCGCTTGGGCAAACTCTCAGTTGAGGCTTCCTTTTCAGGTGACTCTAGAGCGAGTAGGATGACAGTTAAAGCTGACATCATGGACCTAGTTTAGTAAATCTTGCTCAAAATCAATGGCCTCAGGAAATAATTTCGTGGTCTCTGTAGCTTTGGAGCCTGTCCTGGAACTAGCTCTTGTAGACCAGGCTGGCCTCGAACTCACAGAGATCCACCTGCTTCTGCCTCCTGAGTGCTGGGATTAAAGGCGTGCGCCACCACCGCCTGGCAGAGCTTGTCTTTGAAAGAGAACTCATGCATGATGCCAGGGGCTTTAAGAAAGCAAAGGACACAGCCAGCACCTGTGACACTCTCCTTTCTCCCTCAGGGTGCTATGGCAACGCCCAGTTACTCCAGAGTGACAGGAGTCTTGGTGTAGCTTCCTTCTTCTATTGGAATGAACTCCTCACCTGCCTTCCTCCCCAGCACCACACCCTTGGGTATATGGGGTACTTTGGGCAGTGGGGGCTCATTCATTCCCAGAATGGGACTTGAACACTAGAAAAAGCTTCAGGAAGGACCCACCCATGTCCTAGCCCTGACCTCCAAGCACCGCCTGCCCCAGCGTACTATGACAGAGGACAGTGAGGAGGGGACAAAAGGTTAATGGCATAGAACATGGAGCCAGAGGAGGAAGCAAAGGCGCCCAGGTGGTCAGTGAGACCACTCTTACAGGCATCATGGCAGGAAGCTTAGTTGAAGGTAGACTCCAGCTGGGCAGGCGGTGGTGGCACGCAACTTGAATCCCAGCACTCAGGAGGGAGGGGCAGGCAGATCTCTGTGAGTTCAAGGCCAGAGAGTGAGTCTACAGAGTGAGTTCTAGGACAGGTTCCAAAACTACACAGAGAAACCCTGTCTCAAAAAAAAAAAAAAAAAAAAGAAGAAGAAGAAGAAAGAGAAGAAAGTAGACTCAGACAGTGCAGTTCAGGAGTTCCGGCTGGATTCCTGAGGCTAGCCAGTCACCACAGTGGCCCAAGAACACTAAGGTCACTCTGCTGGTCTAGCTAAATCCTTCCTGGGGAGAGGCCAGACCAGTGAGGCCAGGCTTCTGAGGGCCCTAAGTCCTGTTCTGGGGGGTTCTCTGTCCTGAGATGTAGCTCAGGGTATACCCGTCACCATTGAGGATTTTCCCATAGGCCCACATACCTTACTCCCTAAAGCCTCAGAAGGTTGTATGTTCTGGAGAACAACAGATCCAAGCACTCACCCTGGGTGTTCACCTGAACTTCATATTCCTCTCCTCTGCCTGGGTGTCCACTGTTATGATGTCATACTGTACTGGCTGGTCTTGTGAGTCAACTTGACACAAGCTAGAGTCATCAGAGGAAGGAGCCTCAGCTGAGAAAATGCCTCCATGAGATGCAGCTGTAAGACATTCTCTCAATTAGTGATCAGTGGGGGAAGGGCCCAGCCTATGATGGTGCCATCCAGGGTTCTATAAGGAAGGTGAACTGATGGGCTGGAGAGATGGCTCAGTGGCTAAGAGCACTGACTGCTCTTCCATAATGGACCAGGGTTCAATTCCCAGCAACTACATAGTGGCTTACATCCATCTGTAATGAGATCTGATGCCCTCGTCTGGTGGGTAGGCATACATGCAGACAGAACACTGTATACATAATAAATAATTTTTTAAAAAGCTAAAAATATTTTTTACAAAAGAGGATGGACTGAGCAAGCCAGGTGAAGCAAGTCAGTAAGCAGTTCCCCTCCATGGCCTCTGCATCAGCTCCTGCCTCCAGGTTCCAGCCCTGCTTGAGTTCCCGTCCTGACTTCCTTCAGTGATGAGCAGCAATGTGGAAGTGCAAGCCAAATACACCCTTTCCTCCCCAACTTGCTTTTTGGTCACGGTGTTTTGTCGCAGCACTGGAAACCCTAACTAAGGCACATACTGAGGACAAGTGGTTGTATAAGGGTTTCACCCCCCCACCCCCGCAATGAGTTGTTGGTCAGGGAGCTTCCTTTTGCTGGCTAAACTTCATAGTTTAGGAAGGTGCTGTGCAGATTTCTGGGAAGGTTTTACTCAGCTGTGGACTCTGGATGCTATACTAGTGATCAGTCAGGCAAGCTGTGCCCACGGTGAAATAGTGGCAGATATGCCGTAGGGGTAACCAACGGCTACCTGATTAGACTTAAGGTCTGTGACCCAGGAAGGAATTCATCTGATGCTGAGAACCTGGCCAAAAGCCCTGGGCTGGGGAAGCGATAGTTGTTTGGCAAGATGGACATGCTATGCCCAAGATATTGCCCTTGGAACAACGATGTTTACCCCTCGCTAATGCTTCTGCCAGAGACGTTTCATTGTGTCTGATTGTTTGATTTTGAGACAGGGTCTCTCCACATAGCCTTGGCTGGTCTGGAACTTGTTATATAAACCAGGCTGGCTTTAAACTCAAGAGATCTACCTGCCTCTGCCTCCTAAATGATGGAATTAAAGGTGTGCACCACCCGTTAGTCTAGAGAACCTTCTTTATGCTGTGGGCAGCAGCAGCTGCAGACTCAGAACTGGTCAAAGTGCGAGATTAAGTGACTGTTGAGCACTCAGCCATAAATGTCACCCATGCTAAGGCCTGAGAAACCCCAGGGGAGGGAGGGTAGACGGCTGTCAACAGTTACCTTCCAACTAGGATATGGCTGCTGCTCTCTTGAATTCATAGCACAAAACCTGGACCAGACTAGGCCTGTCAACATCCTGAGGGGGAGGAGGAGGGACACACAAGGCTCCAGACTTCCCTGAGGGCTTAGGGAGCAAGATGTTTTCTTTAGTAGTGTAGCCCTGGTAAGGTGCCCATGTTCCTGTAAATAATCTCTCATTTCTATTCCAGTAAGCGACCCTAATGAAACTCAATGAGTCATCTAAAAGGGGGGCCTGAAAGTAAAAGAAAGACTAGTTTGGAAGAGGAAGGGCGTCAGAGGGTCATGGGAGGGGGCAGGGTAAGGTAATGGAAATGGATATGATCAAAATATATTACATATATATTTGAAGAGGTCATAATGAAGCCATCATTGTGTGTTATCACTACATGCTGGTCTCTGCACTACTCTAGTCTCTGCAGTGACCAAGAGTGGCCACTGGGGGCCGCCACAGTCCGGAATGTGCTGTCGGGAGATTAGCACTGCCTCACCTGGGGAAGAAGGTTCTGGAGACAGCGGGATGCCCTTGCCACCTCATCTCATATACTGCTGACTGAATAAATGAAAAAGTTGGTTTTGATTTAATTCTAGGCCAGCTGGAAAGCCACCTCCCAGATCCAAGGAAAACGGGTTTAGCTAAACCTAGATTCCCACCCCCACCAGCCAGGCTCTGTATATACAAAGTCCCCACCCTGAGCAGAGGGGCTTACTCTCCGCCAGGTAGGCCCTCAGACCTCTTATCTAGACCCATGGGTCCATGGGCTCTTAATTCAGGACTTTAATGTGGAGGGTGGGAGAGGACCCACTGGACAGGTGGGGGTCAGGTGGGTCAGCTGAAGGGTTCCCAATAGAGCAGGAGAGGATGAGGGGCCCTGTATTCTTGTTCATGACTCCCAATACAAGCCTAACCGCCCTTATGACCTTGGTCAGGCCTTGGTGGATACTCTCTGCCTGCCTCCACACGGCCAGAAAATCCCGCAGCTAGATAGAGGCCACACTGGTAGGTCAAGGTCTTGCTGTCCTAGAAGATTCCAGCATTGCTGTGACTGTGGGCGGTGACTGAAGCCAGAGCCAAGAACGCCAGGCCCTCAGGGAAGGCAGACCTGCCCCTCCGGACCCTTCTCTTCCGGCCTCACGGCTGCTCCCAGTGGCCTCAGCGAGACTTGCAGGCTAAGACAGGCACTGCCAGCAGGGAAGGGAGGGGCCTGCCTCCAGGATGCCAGACCCCGCCCACTGTCCCCTCACCTCCAAGTATTTCAGAGCCTTGTCAATGACACTAGGGTCTGAGAAGCAGCCAGTCCAGAGCGGGGTGAGGTTGGAGGGATAAAACTCCAGGTTCTTCTTCCCTTTTTCCCAGTCATAGTCGAACCAGGCTCCTTTCTGCTCGTCCCACAGGACGGCCTCCATGGCGGCCAAGCGCTGGGACCGCAAGTTACTGTACTTTGTGGCCTCGGCGTCATTCCCTGTGTGGCATTGCCTTTAGTCTCACCAGCAGGACACTGCCATTGGGTGTATAGGGGACTCCCTCTCACCCCAAGGAATTTCTAGGTGAGAAGGAATCGTCTACTTCCTGAGGGAGGCTCCCAGACCGCAGGCTGACCTAACCGGGCATCCCTGGGCTATCTGCTGCTCCCTGTGGGTGTAGCCAAGGCTCACTTCAGGCCACTGTGCCTCTACTGACAGTAACTGTCCCACAAGAGATGACCAAGCACTCAGCACAGTTCTGAATGACTTTCTTTTCCCTGAAGTCCCTGCTATGATGCGTCAAACAATCTACTCATTGTCCCTGATTGCTTCCTTTATTGTTTATTATTTTGTGTGCTTGCGTGAGGTGTATGTGCACATGTTGGGGTGAGAGACTATGAACACATGGTACCATGTGAAGGATGGTACCACCTTATCCCTTAGACAGTTTCTCATTGATCTGTTCTAGACTGGCAGCCAATGAGCTCCAGAGATAACCCATCTCTGCTCTCCCCTCACTAGGGTTATAGGCTCTGGTGACAATGCCTGACTTTTCAATGGGTTCTGGGGATTTAAACTCAGTTCCTCAAGCTTGCACGCATACCCTGGGAACCATCTTCCCAGACTCTACAGATGCTTCCTTTCCCATCATGCCCTACCACTGCTCATTCACAAAGTGCTATAGCTCAACCTTCAAAGTCTATCCCTTATAGACCTGCTGGTGCCACCTCAGCCCTATCACCAGGGCTCTCGTACCCTCTTCCCTTGAGCCATCTCCGTCAACTGACCTATTCCTGCTTCTGTCCCAGACACCTGGGACTTTGTGACTCTTGAAAGACACCTTGGGGCCCTTGCACTTCAGCCTCCTTGCCTGGCTGCTTGCTTAGGGATGGTTCTGCCCACCTCCTCTGAGCTGTGTGCCATCCTGTATAACACCCTCTGCTCACCTCTCCCATGGTCCCCCAGCTCCTCCGTCTCCTCGGCTGTCTTTACTGTTGTTGTAGGGCTGACGTGGGGATGGAATGCGAGTATTGTCAGTCCACAGAGTGAGACAAGACAGTGCCCGCCCTCCCCTTTGTTTCTGCTGCTAGAAGCTGAAGCTCCCAGGAAGGTTTGACGCGCCCTGATACACAGAGAGCCGCAGCACCATGGGCTCTTGACATGCCCTAGGTTCCCCTCACATCCAGGTTAGGAATCACTTGCTGGAACAATCAAGAGAACAGCCTTGGAGGTGCGAATAGCAGCGCAGACAGAAGACTCTGGCCATGAGGGTGAGCTCCCGCCTGCGGCTCTAGGGCCTCACAGGGCTGTAGGTTGTCCCTAGGTAGAAAGTTTGTTGCCTGAGGGTGGCAACTGTGCAAAAGGAAACAGGCCACAATTTCCCCTTCCAGAGAACAGTCCAGGGTCTGCCATGGAGACTTGCTTCAGTGGGCAACCTGGCAGCAGAAGGGGATGTGTGGCGGTGGGACCTCTTGGCGTTCTGTGTCCTACTCTGGGCTATTTCTTGGACAGCAAAGGCCCTAATAAGAAAAGGGCAAGACTTACAGGGCAGGGGTGCAGGAGAGGAAGGGTGGAGGGGGTGTGTGTGGCAAGACGCATGGGACTCGCTTCTTTGAAGTTTAGCTGCCAGCTTGATCCACGCAGTGCCTGCCACCCCCTGGTCCCCAGGGCAGAGCCTCCCATTTGGCCGAGGACTCTACTCAAACCACAGCCACCTGTGGATCAAAGAAACCAGCCCTTGCCCACACAGGCAGGTGGGGCAGGCTGTCTCAGGCACCCTTCTTCCTTTCTGCACAGGACAGCAATTTTGCAGAAAGGGAGTAGAGGCTGTGTCTGGCCCCACGCCAGCCAGCTGCAGCTTTCTGCACCGCCTCTGCCTACTCTACCTGCCCAAACTCTTGTTCACACCCCAACCACTGTGGCTTCCTGTCCCCGTGGGAACATGGCACGGGGTCAGGAGACCCACCATGCCCAAGTGACTGAGCAGCTCCCTGCTAGGCCAAGTATGTCACTGCCATCGTACAAGTCAGCCAAGTCAGTGCCACCCGGTGATCTAATTCAAACCATGCTGCCCTCACGGTCAGTTTCTGCCCAACAGGCTGTGCAAGCCCTGATATTTACAGTGTTCATAACCTCTATAAAAGAGAGATTATTTATTTATTTATTTATGTTTTTTGAGACAGAGTTTCTCTGTGAAACAGTCCTAGCTCTCCTAGAACTAGCTCTGTAGACCTCAGACTCACAGAGATCCTCCTGCCTCTGCCTCCCAAGTGCTGGGATTCAAGGCATGCGCCACCACCAGCTGGCTGAAAGACTTTTAAAACCAGAAATAAATCCTAGCAAACCCAATGAGCACTTAGCCATATTATAACAGGCTGGGGATCTCTGGTGGGGTGTGTTCCATGTCTGTAGCTCTTTTCATTGTTGTTATATGTTTTCGGGTAACTTATCTTATTACTTTTGCTTGTTTTGAGTCAGTATGGATCTCACTATTGAGCCCTGCCTTGCCTGGAACTTACTATATAGACCAAGCTGGCTTTGAACTAACAGAGATCTGCCTGCCTTGGCCTCTGAAGTGCTGGAATTAAAGGCATTTGTCATCATGCCCTGCTGGGTTTTTATTTTTATTATGCTTATTTTTGCCAGGTGGTGGTGACACATGCCTTTAATCCCAGCACTTGGGAGGCAGAGGCAGGCCGATCTCTAAGTTCAAGACTCTGGTCTACGGAGTGAGTTCTAGGACAGCCAGGGCTACACAGAGAAGCCCTGTCTCAAAAATAAAAAAAAAAAATAATAATAAAATAAAAAGTATTTTTATTTGTGTGTGTGTTTGCATGCACACCTGTGGCGGCCAGAGAACATCCCTGCAGCTGGAGTTACAGGTTGTTGTGCGCTGACTGTCAGGGTGCTGGCAAGCTCCGGTCCTCTAAAAGAGCAGCATGCACGTTTACTGAGCTATCTCTTTAGCACCATGTTTTCTTTTCTCTCTCTCTTTCTTTCTTTCTTTCTTTCTTTCTTTCTTTCTTTCTTTCTTTCTTTCTTTCTTTCTTTCTTTCTTTCTTTTTGTTCTGGGACAAATTCTTATAGCCCTGCTAAGAACTAAGTGTTCCAGGTTGGCTCAAACTCACAGCAATCTTCCTGCTTCTGCCTATTTGTACTGGACCCGCGTTAGACTCCTGCTAGATCTAGACTCCTGCTAGACGAGACAAGCCCCTTTGCTGCCTAAATCAGTGTTTTTCGGATTTCTGTCCTGGCTGCTGGGGAGTGGCAGCTCAAAAGGTGCCCTCTTTGGAGTGGCTCTTGTTCTTTCTTCTTTTCTCTTAAGAAATCCCTGTTAGGAAGCTGGTGGTGATGGTAGCGGCACATGCCTTTAATCCCAGCACTCAGAAGGCAGAGGCAGGCGGATCTCTGTGAGTTAGAGGCCAGCCTGGTCTACAGAACAAGTTCCAGGATAACCAGGGCTGTGCAGAGAAACCTTGTCTCAAAGACCAAAAACCCGAAACAAAGAACTTCCCATCCTTCATCTCCATATCTCCAGGACGTTTCCAGCCAGGTGTCGCTGTCCCCACGATCCCCCAGTCCCTGCACGTACTTAGAAGCCAGAAATCAGCATCAAGTGTCTCCCTCAGTCACTCTCTACTTCAGTTTTGAGGAAGGTTTCCCACAAAACCAGGAGCTCACCAATTAGACTAGACTGGCCAGCCAGACATTCCCAGGGATGCTCCTGTCTCGGCCTCTCCAGCGCAGCAGCTACAGGCAGAATGCTGGAAACCCAAACCTAGGTCCGTGTGTTTGTGAAGCAAGCCCTCTAGAGCCAGAGCCTCGCTCCAGCCCTGGCTTTGGAGCTCTTCAGTATTTTTGCCCGGCTGCCTTAACTGTAGCCAGCGGAGGGCACAGGAAGAATTCAGAATGGCCAGTCCTGAGAAGATACATACAGATAACATTATACAAACTAAGCAGGTTGTATTCATGTATTTAGGAGTGTGCACACACAATGTATACACACACACACACACACATATATACATATCATGTACATGTAAGTATGTAACAACAATTAATGACAAAAAAGGCCAAGGATTTGAAAGAGAGCAGAGAAGGGTATATGAGAGGGTTTAGAGGGAGGAGCAGAAAGGAAAATAAACCAATGGTATTATAATCTCTAAAAATAAAAGAGATAATTTTTAATTGTTTTTATTGAGCTATATATTTTTTTCTGCTCCCCTCTCTTCCCCTCCCCCCACTCTCTCCCATGTTCCCCATGCTCCCAATTTACTCAGGAGAAGAGATAATTTTTTTAAAGGCTATGATGTCTACATAGGAATGTGTGAGCCACCTCTCTGGGGCTAGCCCTTCCTCACACTTGCCCGGCGTGTGTGCACCTGGTCCAGCTACCTGCACTTTATGGCATTCTCAGGCCAAGAGCCTAGTTCTCTGGGGGCTCAGGGAGGCCAGAATGGCATGACTCCGTTGTCCCAATCCTGGAGTGTGACACAGTTAATGTGACCAGTGACGACAAGGTGGCTGCTTACAAGAATCTGTCCAGCGGCCACATCTGGCATGCTCTGTCCTGTGTCCTGCTATATGGAGCCAATTAGAAAGTCATTTGAAAACTAAAATAGTCTACCAGGCTGGGTGGTTCAGCCCCATTTGACAGGAGGGGAAAGGGCCTGTGTGACCACAGGCTGGTCCTGAATAGCAGCTTCCAGCCTGAGGAACTGCAGGCATCCGGTGATGGCTGGCGGAGCGGCGTGACTGCTCCTCCAAGCACTCATAGGAAGCCACACACCGTTTGTTCTCCTAGAATAGCTATGCACCTGTAGACAGGCAGTTTCTGTTGTGGTGAGAAACAGTGGGAGAAGAAATTCAAAGGCAGGCCAGGACCAAGCTGGTCCTGACTGAGACAACTCTTTTCTGTGGTGAGGTTGCTATGGCTTCACACCTCCCACTCACTGTCAATCAGTGCCACCTGCGGCCATAGCCCCTCAAGCCACAGAGACACCTGTGTGGAGGGGCAGCCAAGCCCATCCCCAGCCCACCTGCCTGGGATTGCTGAGTGAAGGCCCCAGACACATGGGCCTTGGCTCCGCCATATTTGGTCTCCATAAGTACAGACGAGCCTCGGTTTCCTCATTTTGCAAAGTGGGAATAATGATAGCTCTCTTCAGAGGCTGTGGTGATGTGATGCGGTCCACTGGTGGCCAGCGGAGGAAGCACCCGGTCTGTTTGTGGGTGGAGATGCTCCAGTTAATCTCCTGCCCCATTGCGGAGGCCTAGCAAACGTCTGAAGACTATTCCACTGGCCTGAGAGAAGGTACGCATTTAGAGCATGAGCAGGGTGCTGGCTAGTTTTATGTCAACTTGACACAAGCTAGGATAATCAGTTGAGACAATGTCTCCGTAAGATCCGACTGTACACAAGACCGTAGGGCACTTTTTAAATGATTGATGGGGAGGGCCCAGCCCATTGCAGGTGCAGGTGGTCCTGGGCTCTGTAAGAAAGCAGGCTGAGCAAGTCATGAGGATCAAGCTTGTAAGCGGGTACTCTCCATGGCCTCTGTATCACCTCCGGCTTCCAGGTTCCTGCCCTGTTTGAGTTCCTGTCCTGAGTTTCTTCGGCATGAGCCAAATAAACCCTTTCCTCCCCAAGCTGCTTCCTTTGGTCATGGTGTTTCAGCCCAGCGACAGCAACCCTGCCTAAGACAGATAGGTCTCTCTAGAAGAACCTCCTTCTCAGCCCCCACTGCAAAGCTGCTCCTGGACCCTCCTGTTTATGTGACACCAACCTGTGGCCTGAGACAAAAGAGGAGGGCCCACCTGGGCAATACCTCCACAGGTCAGGTAAGCAAAGAGCAGCCTCCACCGCTGGCGCAAAAAGACAATGTGCCACAGGATGCTGTCTTTGTGTCCCACAGTGTCCTCTGAGCTTAACTACTCACATGAAAATGAAACAGCCTGCAGGATAGCTCAGGGACGCCTAAGGCCACGGGAACCATAGCTCAGCAAGGGAAATGGAGACCCAGGAAAGAGAGGAGAGGAAGGGGGAGGGCCAAGGGCAGGGGAAGGGGAGTAGGATGAAGAGGCAGAATGAGCAGGGTGAAACAGCAGGATCGGAATAGATCAGGCGTGGTGGCGCACACCTTTAATCCCAGCACTTAGGAGGCAGAGGCAGACAGATCTCTGTGAGTTTGAGGCCAGCCTGGTCTGCATTGTGATTTCCAGGACAGTTAGGACTACATAGAGAGACCCTGCCTCAAACAACAACAAACTCCCCCCAAAACAGAAAAAAAATGCGGAGGTGGGATAAGCAAATGTGTCTCAGATTCTGATGGGAAGTGGTTGTCTCTGTAATTTGGCAATTTTTTTTTTCTTCAAGACAGGGTTTCTCTAGGGACTGGAGAGATGGCTCAGAGGTTAAGAGCACAGACTGCTCTTCAGAGGACACAGGTTCAATTCCCAGCATCTACATGGCAGCTCACAACTGTAACTCAGGATCTGAAATCTTTACATCAATGCACATAAAATAAAAACTTTGAAAAAAGACAGGGTTTTGGGGCTGGAGAGATGGCTCAGAGGTTGAGAGAACTAATGAAAGATACAAGGCCCCTCATTGGTTCGGTCATCATGGCAAATGCTGTCTTCTTTCTGCCCTGCCATAAAGGAACTATTACAAGAAGGCTGTATTTTCTTCCCTTCCTCTGAATTTCTGAGGGGGTTGGGAATCCCTGCATCCTAGTCTAAACGGAAGCCAGAGATCCGATGCTAACTTGGCTCACCCAAGTCAATCTGTGGAGAAAGTGAGGAAGTAGCTGAGACAGCATTTGGACCCTAGATTCTAGGGAGGATGGAGGTGTGGCCATAGAGCCCACACCCTCCTACAGTTTGGAGCTCTGCCCCACAGCAATTCCAAGGGGCTAAGCACAAGTCCCCATGTCTTCATAAATAGAGCTGAATCTCCAACTGGATACCAGCTGTGACTTTTTCCTGCAATAGGGCATCTCTGCATAGCCCCGTTTTGGAACTTGCTCTGCTGGCCTTCAACGCAAAGATCAGCCTGCCTCTGCCTCCTGAGTGCTGGGATTAGAGGCATGCACTACCACCACTTCAAACTGTAAATGTTGGTGAATCAATTTAAATCTTGAACTAAACTCTTAAGTCCTGCTGCGTTAAGCCAGCACTTGTGCTAAACTCCACATCACACCTAACAGGCCAAATCCACCAAGATCAAGAGTTTTTGAGGGGAGTAGAGGAAGAGAGATGGAGAAAAGTGATTGAGATCCTTTTGTTACAACCTCCAAGGCAGCTAAACTTTGGGTGTTGTGCTGCTTTCCACGATCCATTTTTGTACAATGCTTTGGCAGATGGGAGATCCTTTTCCTGCAATATGGACACCCACTAGTTCAGCATTCTTTTGTTTTTTTGAAAGGGTTTCACTATAGCTTTGGAACCTGTCCTGGAACTTGCTCTTGCAGACCAGGCTGGCCTGGAACTCAGATTCACCTGCCTCTGCTTCCCAAGTGTTGGGATTAAAGGTGTGTCACCACTGCTCAGTTAGTTCAGTATTCTTTGATTACCCTTTTTCCATAGAACTCTTTGCATTGTCAAAAATCTATTGCTGGTGTGGTGGCACATGCCTGGAATCTGAGGACTTCTGAGGCCAACAGGATTAAGAGTTGAAAGCCAGGGGCTGGAGAGATGGCTCAGAAGTTAAGAGCACTGGCTGCTTTGCCAGAGGTCCTGAGTTTGATTCCCAGCAACCATAGTGGCTTGCAACCATCTGTAATGAGATCTGGTGCCCTCTTCTGGCCTACAGGGATACACGCAGGCAGAATACTGTAAAGATAATAAATCTTTAAAAAAAAAAAGTTGAAGGCCAGTTTGGGCTGCATAGTGAAGCTTTTGTAATAAGCAAAGCAAAACTGTGCCGTCTACTTTGCGGCTTGTTATTTCCCCATCCTACAACGCTCTAGACAGTTATCTTTCAGCTGAGTCCTATGTGCATATGTATTTAATAATGCTGTGGCAAGCCCACCCACACAATTTATGGGTATTCACAGAAGTGTGTAAGACTGGAAATGCTGACTGAGCGCAAACTAAGGACACTGAATGAACAGTGTTTTCCCCCAGTCCCGTTCTCTCTCATCCATCTCTCCACTTGAGGCTGATCTTTCATTAGCAGATTTTGTTGCACCTGAGCAGCTCTGAGGGCGGACTGGCAAAAGTGGTCTTTGAAGCTTTTGGCATCTGTGTGTCTAGTGTCCTTGTAGTTCTGTAATAATTGGGAACACATCCTGATTGACAATTCTGGGAGTTGATGACTTCAAGACTCCCAACCGATCTTGGCGCTTCACCTGTGAAAACTGTTTGAAGCAGGAAATCTCGGGTGGATGACAGAAGTCTCCAAGTTTATTCAACTAGGCTCGCAAGAAGCCTGCTGAGAACACTGGGGCTGATCTCAAATGTTCAGTAAAATGTTCTAGGATTTCAGCACAACCTGCTTCAGGAACATACACACAAGACACATGTGGAGTTCCAGTGGGCTTTTATTGAGATAAATTAACAAAAAGAAGTAATCAAGATTTTACCAACCATCTTTTCTGAACCATATATAAACTCTTTACTCAGGTCCATAGACATGTACATACAACATAACACATCCCAACAAAAACATACCCCCCACTGGAACATTTGCCAATTAAACAGAAAGCCAATTCTCCCTTTCCCCAAAACATTTTCAAAATTTTAAGTTCCCACTGTTCAAAGTGGAACTGGTCCCTTGTGGCTAGGGATATTAGAAGTTTCTCATTTTTACTGAACAAAAATTGTAAGTTTTTTCTAATTTGTTTTGCTTCAAATAAGGGAAGTGACTTTGTTTTCTCCAGGCACCCTTCCCAAGAACCACTGGGTAAAATTCGCAGCCTGTATCTTTAACTAACCCAGGCCCACCCTCCCTTGCCCTGCCCAGCTTGTCTACTGGAGATTTAAATACACTTCTGTTGGAGTCTGTCAGCTGTGGAGGGGCAGAGTCCAGGCCAGGCTAGCTCCCTCTGACCTCATACTGGTTACAACCCTTGGACACTTGACTCTTTATTCCAAAGATGAGTTTTTACAACACAGAAGAAAATAGATTTGCTTTGGGAGTTTTAAAAAAACTATCTTTATGAATATAAAGTAGAACTACAAACTCACCAAAGTCTGCATAAATTCACCCAAAAAGCTGGCTTACTTCACCTCCCATGAGGTCAATAATTTTGCCTGACAAAGACATTTGGCAAGAAAATCATTCCAATTTTAAAGATACACAGAGAAGTTAAAAAAAAAAGTATCCAATTAAAATAACATGGCTTAATTCCCAAGAACTTATTTCATCTTTTTGTTACTCATCTGAAGGTCAGGAGTGTGGCTAAAGGCAGTTTCCCATGAGGTTATGAGCTTCCAAAGTGTTTCTAAATCCTTAGTGCAGACAACCCTCCCCCCTTTGGGACACAGTACCCTCCCCTCCCACCCCTATTAAAAAAAAAAAAGGAAAAAAAAAAACAAATCAAAGGCTCAGAAGAGATGTTTGTTTCAAACACTTCCACTGAGCTCTGTGCTGTGCTCTGTTCTGAGCACGATGGTGTCCAGCACAAAGCCAGCGGCCACGGAAAGATGCCCTCATCTCATTCTGAACGTGAACTATGACAACCACCCACCCTACCCCAACATTTTGGGTCAACCCTGTGTTATGATGCTGGTACCCATTTGGAAATAATTTAGAATTAGTTAGGTTATCCTTTCCAGAAAAAAATATTTTATGGTAAATATATTCCATTCCCACCGCAAAGCTTCATTCACCTTCAGAACATAAACGGGGAGAAAACCAAACAGGCCCTGAGGCAGCAAGGTGTGTAACAGTCTTGTAACTCATTACACAACTATATGACCAGAAGCTAAAACCGCTGAGGTGGATATAGTCTGAATATTCAAAATAGGACGAGTTCTCTCATCCATATGATGAGACCACTAGAAAAACAAAACTACTTAAAATTCACTGGAAAGAACCTGAAAGACAATTTCCAATAGTAGTGATGTTCCTTATTAGGGGGATTAAAAAAAAAAAAAAAAAGAGAGACCAGGCTTTTTGACCCAGTCAGTAGGGCATCTTCCCATTTCCAGCTCGTGTGAGCTAAGCACCACACCCACCGCAGCCTCTCTAGTGTCCTGCGGCGGTGCCAGCTAATCCAAGTGCCACAACTCATCAGAGGCTATATTCAGTAATGCTCTCCATGTGGAGTCTGTGCTTTAAGAGGGACCCGTAGGCATGTGGCACCTGGCAGAGCAGCCCAAGGTTGGCAAGAGACTGCACTCTTTCTGTTGACTCACCCACATGCCCTTTGGCGAGGTACCAAATTGCATTTATATTCCTTTCCTCTGATGTTCTATATGGAAGATCCCTCATCTCGCCAAAGGCAGGAAAAAAGAGAGCTGCATCAGTACAAGGGCAAGATTTGTTGGTTAAAAGGAGATATTTTAAGACCCCCTCCCCCACCCTCCCTAAAAAAGTGACTTCCTTAATTTGGTTTAAGTTTAGTAACCAACATCAACTGGACTTGCCTTCTGGGGTTTGTACTGCGCAGCTCTTGCTACAGTTGTTATGGAGTTGGGGTTATGTCTGATCAGGAGGCATCTGTAGGATTTTGATCCCCAAGGAATCTGGGGTGAGTCACACATAGTTTTGCTTTAGAGCTAGGCAAAGTCAAAAAGCAACTTTGAATAATTGATTCCTTTATTCAGTTAAGCATGAAAGCATACACATGACATACCTTGTCATAGTTTTAAGGTTTTGAAAAATGATGGAATATGGAAATCAATTTTTTTTAATTTTGTTTTTTGTTTTTTTTGTTCCCTAGATGCCTCCTGACTGACCTAGTATACTGGGTTAAAAGGGAATTAAAAACATTTGTTTTAAAAAAAAGTTCACTGGTTTGATTCATCTCACTCCTTTTGCCTGGAGATCAGGCCAAACATCAAGCATGTTGGGAGGGGCACAATTTAAAGCAACACTACCCACCAAAAGCATCTGCCAGCGATTTACAATGCAAAATGACAGCATTCTCGTCAGGGCACAGAGAACAACGGCAAGCGACTTTCTGCAGCATGGAAGTTACAGCTTTTGGGGGTTGCCCATTCCTAAAGAGTGCATGTATCAAGGTGGGCAACTCACTCCCACACCACAGGTGAGTGAAGACAGCTAAGCTCCGCAACTGCCAAGCCCACGGAGCCGGCGCTGGCTGGTCCTCTGAAACGCAACGCACGCTCCACACACTCTGCTCTCAGACTGCACTTAACACCTTTCTCATACTCCAAGGAAGATCAATCTTTGTTCCCCTGAGCAGAACTTGGGAAGTTCCTCAAACTTTTAGAGCAGGAGAATCAAATCACAGAGCTTCTCAAAGCCCCCAGGAATTGGATTTCTGATGCTTTCTTGCTTTCTGCTAAAACCACTATAAATGCATCACAAGAGCAGTGCAGCAGACAGTGTATCCTGGGCTTCTGGGCCCCTTCCAACCAGGGCCTTGCAGAGGTCTGCTTCCTACAGGTAGAGGCCAAAGCACTTTTGAAGAATTTAGTGTTGCAGAAAACTGAGCCCCTCTCATCTTTAGCTGCTCCCATAATCACTCTAATCCCCTTAACCCCAGCAACCTTCATCCAAAAGAAAATAATATATATATGTATATATATATATATCTATATATATGAACCCAGAAAAAAAAACTTATTTACAAAGTTTATACAAGTATACACATCCAATTTTCTACGGGACGCACTTTGTCACAGAGGAGAGAGGGCCAAGGCTCTGACGCGTCTCCACGTCAAGTGCCTGCTCATGGAGGCGTGAGCCAGGTTAGTGTTCCGCTGTAGACCACAGAGGCTTGTCATATGGCTCCTGCAGTGAGAGGCTGCTCTTTCCTTTGGGAGCGACGATGGTGCGTCTACTCAGCCCAGAAGAAAATTGTACTTGGTATTGTTTTTTTTAAATACATGTATTTACAGTGTGGATGGACTGCAGTTGTGAATCAACTCCTCCATACAAAGAAAAGGAAAATGGCGCTAACATCACTAGTCCACCTTCCAGCCCTGGGCATGAGTACTGGTATAACAGGAAGAGACTTCAACTTGAAACAAAAATGAAGAGGCAAAGAAGATTAGAAAAAAAGAAAAAAGAACATGACTTTGTTGATTCCTTGGGCTTTGTTTAGGATGATATTCTTAATGGTTTCGTAGCATAAGGCACTTCGCACAAATAAGTAATAAGCTCTTCAGGCTTAAGAAACGGATGACTAATCAGGGAGAAGTTGAAATGCAGTAGAGTCGGCTATTGAAGAATTGTAGACAGGTGCGTTCACCAAGGTTCTTCTCTTCTTAGGGTTTCTCCCCTCTTCCTTGTCCTTTTCCCAGAAAACATTTTTAAAAACCAGCAGTTAGTGCAACGAATGTTCAGTCAGCACACAGTGCAAACAAGTGAAACAAAAAAACGTCTATTTCTTCTTTTCAGTTTCTCTTCACCAGTTAAAAAAAAAAAAAAAGAAAAATGTCTGAGCTCTTATATAACTCTTCATAGTTCCAAAATAAAGATGAAAAAACCCACAAAGAGAAGAGCATCCCCCCAAATGATGTGTCACAGATCCAAGGAGCCTATTGCAGTTTGTCAAAGCCTAAAGAAAAAAGTTTAGAAATGTAAAGTTAACACCCATGAGAGCAACAGAGAACAGAAAGACATGTTCTCATAGCCCTCATCCCGAACTCTCTCCAGTATTTTCTTCTCAAACTACTAGGAGCTACGAGTTACATGGAAGGATTTCAGCTGGGTATGGTGGCTCGTGCATGTCAATCTAACCATGCGGGAGACTGGGAAAAAGGATCTGTGCCAGGAAGACAGGTATGAGTTGGTTTTGGGCAAGCTAGGGCTACAGACTCTGTCTCAGGGAAAAAAATACATAGCACCAACCAACAACCTTTCCTCACATATCCCAGGATGAGAGCTTCAAGTTCTGATAGAAGAATGTCAGCCCTCATTCACAATAATTAAGAGACCAAGTGTGGTGGTTGGTATATATCTTTGATCCCAGCACTCGGGAAATGGAAGCATGAAGATTAGGTTCTCAAGGCCATTCTACAGTAGACGAAGAGTTTGAAGGCACTTCTGACCCCCTGAACCTCTCTCAAAAAACAAATAAAAAATAAAGTGGAAAAAGTAATGTAATGGAAAAAGTTTTTCATTTTGTTTTGGAGACAGGGCTACGTAGCCCAGAATGACTTCAAACTCACAATGCCCAAGTCTCCACAGTGTTGGGATTATAGGCACTCACAACTGCACACAACTTGCAAATTCTCGGAAGCTACAGTAACAACTATGCGAGAGCCTGGGCGGCCAGGAAATGAACAAGCAGCCCCTACAACAAGTTATGAAGCTTACTGCAGGGACTGCAGATTTAATGGTAGTACAGTGCTTTGCCCTGGGTTAAATCTCTTTTAAAGAGAAAAAAAGAAAAGGTGTGCACTGTAAATTAAAAATAAAGCACTTCTCAAACCCAATCAATGTTTCTAAGAAAACTCTGAAATAGCCTCGACTTGCTTATTGTCAAACCTGCTTCACACCTAACTGGAGCCACAAACGCAATGTGAGAAACCAGAGGGGATTAAAGACATGTTTATAATGTGTTATATACTTGATGACAAGGTATTACAGGTAATTTAACCTAATTTATTAACGTACTCCCCCCCCAAAAAAAAGGCCAGGTAAAAAAGGGGAGCACGAAATAGTTTTAAACCAAGACTGCCAATGCCCTTTGTCTTTCATTATCCCGAGAAGCCTCACTCACAGCATATGCTCAGGAAGCTGTCTCCAGAGCAACACTTCGCTTACTCTAATGACACGGCTGCCCACCCAAGAGTCTTGGTTCTCATTCCTATCTATGACACTGGGCACAGCTACAGAGGTCAGAGGAGGAAGACCTACACTTGAAGGTCTGATCACTGTTACCAATACATACATGCTTGTTAAGGCTTCTCATCTTCTACAGGCTCACTGTGGTATTCTGCCACATACAGGCTCTTGTCAATGTTGCTTGGGATAGGTTTAATTTCTGTGCCCAGTTGCTCCTCAATACTTTTCAGGTTGAAGCGATCATCATATGTGATCAAGTTGATGGCTAAGCCAAGATGACCAAAGCGACCTAAAAAACAAAACAGAAAGGGTTTAATGAATATAAAATATGTTAAGAAATTTAAAAAGTGGCAAATAAAATGAATTAAAGCAACATGTATGCTCAGGTCTGTAATTTGCCAAAAGACACAGCATTAATATTTTCAATTGGTGATATTCTGAATACCAAAAACAAGACAGAAAAAACAGAA
Organism: Ondatra zibethicus; assembly: GCA_004026605.1. Taxonomy (NCBI): domain Eukaryota; kingdom Metazoa; phylum Chordata; class Mammalia; order Rodentia; family Cricetidae; genus Ondatra; species Ondatra zibethicus. Next base: position 81,484 of record PVIU01006302.1, on the reverse strand, counting down.
ACAAAAGAACAAACAAAGGTATTCCCTTTGGCACATCAACTGTACTAACAGGAAGAAACTTTTCTGGGGCAGTATACCCAGAACAATTCAGTGTATCAAACCTTTTACAAAATCTGCCTGAATGGACAAGGTATTGCAAAGAAGTACTGATGTGTAAGATGTGCACCACTTACATGTAAATACCACATACTTTTACAAGATTAAAAATGCCCAGACTTTGATGCTAGCAAGGGTCCTGGAACCCATTTCACACAAACACTAAGGGATAGTTCTATATTTAATTGATTTTCTTCAAATGATAAAATGGATGCTCGTTTGCATGGCTGCCAAAATATACAAATGAATAGTACACTCACTTTATCATTAAAAAAAAAAAATTTGGGCTGGAGAGATGGCTCAGTGGTTAAGAGCACTGGCTGCTCTTCCAGAGGTCCTGAGTTCAATTCCCAGCAACCAACCACAAGGTGGCTCACAACCATCCATAATTAGCTTCTGGCCTGCAGCATACATGCAGGTAGAATACTACGCACATAATAAATAAATAAAAATTAAAATAAAATCAAGTTTTCTTGTACTTCACTTCAAATTAAGTACGTACTAATTATTTAACTTTTCTTGTATAGCTCTGACTGTCCTGAAACTTGCTCTGTAGACCAGGCTGGCCTCGAACTCAGATATCCGCCTGCTTCTGCCTCCCAAGTGCTGGGATTAAAGGCCTGTGCTACCACCTCCCAGTTTTTGTTTTTTTTTTTTTTGGGGTGTGTGTGTGTGTGTGTGTGTCTGAGATACTATGCAACCTAACTTGTTAAGAAGCTGCAGGTGCAGAAGGTTTCACCAACCAGATGTGGGTGCTGCGAATAAACTAAAGACTTCCAGGCTCTTCAGCAGCCATTCTTATCTCCCCAGTTCACCCCAACTTAATCAAGAGCCTCCTGCCTCAGTTCCCCAGGCTCAGGATCACAGGGTGTATGCCACAATGTCAGTTTACTTTTACTTGTTTTTGGGTGGGGTTGGTTCTCAAGTTTCTAGTCCTGGCTGCTCTCAAAACCCATATGTAAATCCAGTTGGCTTCTAATGCACAGAAGTTACCTGCCTCTTCTTTCCAAGAGTACCACATATAAAAACATTTTTTAAAATTTTTATTATTATTGTGTATGTGTGTGCACGTGTGCAAGTTTGTTTGTGTTGGCAGTTGGTTCTTTTTCTATCGTAAGCTCCAGCACTGAATTCAGGTTAAATTCAGGTTATTGGGCTTGTGCAGCAAATACCTTTACTCATTGAGCCACCTTGCCGGCCTCTAGCTTAACTTTAATAAATGACATCATCAGTAAACACCTGTAATCATCAGACTTGGGAGGTTGAGGTAGCGCATCTTGAGTTCCAGGACGTCTCTAGATACAAATGGCTTATTAATGAAAGTATCAGACAGCTAAACTATGTGACTTCTGGCTCTCACAGCCAGTATACTTTACTTCATGAAAAATAACAAAACTAAGCCAAAAATGAGTGATTATATTTCTCGTCCAAGATGTCTGCTAGGCAATTCCCTTTCCACTCACCTGATCTTCCAATACGATGAAGATAGGTCTCTGCCAGCTTTGGGAAGTCAAAGTTTATTACCACATTCACAGCTTGTATATCAATACCTCGGGTAAACAGATCTTAAAAAAAAAAAAAAAAAAGATTTTATTTTTGAATTTGAAACATGGCTCTTGGAACCACAATGCATTGATTTCTAATGCAGCCTGTGTTTAATACTTCATTCAGTTACTACTGGCACTCTTCCATGATTACACACATTATCATAAATAATTTTCTGTTCCTGTAAAAAAAAAAAAAAAAGTCCTAAAAACTAGTCTAGGGACTCCAATGCAGGAAGATGATTACATAAATGAGTCTTATGACTAACTAGTGATTTTCTTATTCTACTGTCTAGTACTTAATCTAAGACTTACAAATCCAGAATAGTTCAAAAAGGGAATTCACTGATTATGCTTCTAGGAGTTACTCATCCATTTATCTAAATGAGCAGAGTCCCCTCGTACCCTCACAACAGGATCATAACTAGGTTCCCTGGTCTCTCAGCATCCCCTTCCAAAACCAAAATGATGTCGATTTTCTTCTTTTTAAGAAAAGGTTTCGGGCTGGAGAGATGGCTCAGAGGTTAAGAGCACTGACTGTTCTTCCAGAGGTCCTGAGTTCAATTCCCAGCAACCACATGGTGGCTCACAGCCATCTATAATGAGATCTGGTGCCCTCTTCTGGCATGTAAGCATACATGGAAGGAATGCTGTATACATAATAAATAAATAAAATCTTAAAAAAAAAAAACAACCCACCCACACACACACACAAAAAAAAAACCCACAAAAAAAAGGTTTCTTAGCCAGGTGGTGGTGGCACACGCCTTTAATCCCAGCACTTGGGAGGCAGAGGCAGGCAGATATCTGTGAGTTCGAGGCCAGCCTGATCTACAGAGCTAGTTCCAGGACAGGCTCCAAAGCCACAGAGAAAGCCTGTCTCGAAAAACAAAAAAAGAAAAGGTTTCTTTTCTTTTTCTTTAAAAAAGATTTATTTATTTATTGTGCATACCATGTTTGGCCTACATTTTGTCTGCATACCAGAAGAGGGCATTGGGTCTCATCATAGATGGCTGTGAGCCACCATGTGGGTGCTGGGAACTGAACTCAGGACCTCTGGAAAGAGCAGTCAGCGCTCTTAACCTCTGAGCCATCTCTGCAGCCCAAGAAAAGGTTTCTTAACAAGGCTCCCAAGGCTAGTCTTGAGCTCACGCTCCCCTCAAAGACTCCCAAGTATTAGGAATACAAGTACTCTCTACCATACCTTGTTTGACCTTTATGAACCATTTTTTCCAAGTCTTCAAACATGAAATCCCCTTTTCTCCACATCTCAAATTTACCCAGTCTATAAAGCCACTTAACCCAGCAGCTCACTTGAAACCACATGACTTTTACACTCTAACAAACACCAGGAACATAATAAACACATCACATTACTTCCTTGTCAATTAAGCTCAACAATTTTTAAGACAGGTCTCTCTCACTCTGTAGCTTTGGCTGGCCTTGAACTTGCTAGCACACCAAGTGGGCCTTGGATTTCAAACAACCTTCCTGTCCTTATCCCAGTGCTTGCCCATTCATTTGTATACATTTCTTTTTGTATAGCTCTGAAGTCTGTCCTGACACTTGTTCTGTACTACATGCAGGCCTTGAGCTCACCTGCCTCTGATCAAAGGTGTGCACACCACCTCACAGCCTCATTTGTATACTTTGAGGCTTCTATTTGAGCTGTTATGGAAAAGACCCATACTTCTAAAGATTATATGGTATGCAAGCTTTGCTTTAATTCTATATTTTTTTGATTAAATCACTATTCCTTGAAGGAGAAGTGGCATTTTATTTTTACTTTGCTTTTTTTTTGCGCACAGGCTGGTTTAAACTGCCTCCATCATCCAAATGGGTGGAATTTTATATATGGATATTTTTATATTCCACACACTATATTTCTGCACTGCAGAAAACCCTAACCCTAGGACTGATGCCAGCATCCAGCAAAATTTGGCATATTGCTGCATATCCATAATCCCTGTACTCAGGAGAGGAAGCAGGGCATCCTGGGTTTAATGCTGAACTTCAGACTATCTGGCCACAAGAGACCCTGACCCAATAAACAAACAAACAAACAAATAAAGCCAATTAACTAGCGTAATTTATGTATTGTGTAAATACTGCAACTACGATCAATGTCTTCCTTTTTCTTTTAGTGTTAAGGATTGAACTCACAGCTCCTAAACTCTTAAGTTTACTTAAGTTCTACTTAAAGGTAGAAAAATACGGGGGAGGTGCCTGACAGAAAGGCAGCTTCTATTTTCTTATGAATACTGAATTTTATTAACAACTTTAACATTCAGCACTAAGCACTTTATGGGTTTTCCAAAAGCAGGGAAGAATATAATGGAAACATCTAACATACAGCCAAATATTTCACCACAATTTTAAAAAGTTAACCATTCAGTAATATGGCTGCCCTTTTAAGACCCACAGAGAGTACCAGCTGACATGCCTACATGGATAAAGGGAAATGTCTCATGGCCACACCTCTACATGAAGAACTCCAGCAGTCTGCCGAGAGAACCACTGTTCTTCAAAGCTGAGGCCCCAGTCCTCAGTGGTTGGCCCTAAACACGCACATACATAGAGGCAGCACTAAGCAGAAGTGTCTGTCCACACGTGTGCACATTCACATACAAAAAAAAATTGCAGTAACTATAGAGAAAGAGGTCACGAACTACAGGGGAAGCACAGAAGGAGCTAGAAGGGGGTGGAAGGAGGGAGAAATGATAAAAACACAATGTATTTATGAATGAAATTCTCAAATTCAGAACTGGAGACAGAAGACTTATGGGCATCTTAATATACCTAATGGTTGCAACACGCACTGTTTCTGCACCAGCCAGTTAACTACTTAGTGAAGAGTACAAATTCACTGAACATTAATAGGTCTGTAGAAAGGAGCAGCAATGGTTATTCACAATTTAGTGTGTATGGCACCTTCAGTTTATAGAAGAAAAACAGCAGAGGAAAAATGTGATTTACCTCAGGTTACAATGTGCGTGCGTGCGTGTGTGTGTGTGTGTGTGTGTGTGTAAGCTTGCTTCCTAATCTCATGACTTCAGGAGTCTTGCTAGGGATGGTGGTACACACCTATGACCCCAGCACCCAGGAGGCCAAGGCAGAAAGACTGCAGTTGGAGAACATCCTGGGCAACATGAAATTATTCAAAATATTCTAACAAAACTATTAAAAAGTTCTAGTAGTCTAGTGCATGCTCCGTAACTATAATGTAAGTAGTTAAGAAAATTATGAGCACACAAGTTATTTTATAGTCACTCGATTACTGACAATCACCAAATTTAACCTCTGGTAGATGTACTGAGCATTTTATTTATATAGCATTGCCACAAAAATCCTGACTAGAATATTCCAATACAGGCTAAGATGGCTCAGTGGTTACAAGCACTTGCTGTTTTTTCTGGAAGATGTGAGCTCAGTTTCCAGCACCCACATCAGCAGGCTCATATAGTTTCAGGGGTTTCAAATGCCCTCTTCTGGCCTCTTCAGGCACCTGTGCACACATGTCAGACACATACACACACATTAAAACTTAAAAACATACATCTGTTTGTGCCAAGTATGGTGGTACACACCTTTAATTCCAGAACACAGAGGTAAAGGACCAGTCTAGTCTATATATTCAGCTTCCAGGCCAGTTAGAGCTATATAGTAATACCCTGTTTCAAAAAACCAAAGCTAAGCAAACACCCAACCAAGCAATGCCTCTAAAATAAAATTTGATCTGAGTGAAAATAAAGATGAGAACATTTATCAGTGCATACAGCATATCTCAAATCCCAAATCCTTCTACTTCCTCAATGCTTATTGTTCACCTCACACTAACAGTAAAATGAAATTCCAAGCATATAGCTGGGAAGGCACTGAATCTATTAGTTTTTCTTTTCTGAACTATGTTTGTGCCTCCAAAACCCTGACCACGTTTATTTTTCCATAGAAAAGAAATAACTAAAAAATAGAAATTTTTGGCTTAGGATATAAACTAGTTTGATTCTGGGGAAAAAACAAAAAGACACAACTTCTAAAATGCAATTTTTTAGTACAGTTTATTTTGTGCTTGTTCATTAGAACTATTCAGAAAACACCGATTTGAAGCCTAGTTTAAAGACACATGTGCAGCATAAGCGTCAGATGAGCCCAATGCCACTCTGAACTTCAGAAGCTCTCAAAGTGTAGCAGGCGTGATGAGCAATGTCATGGGTTTCACTATGTGACAGAAAGTAATCCAGACAACAAAGGAAACATAGGGCTCAAGAAATAAAAAAACACTTACCAGTGCAAACAAGATTGCGGCATAAGCCATTTCGGAAATCATGAAAGACACGATTTCGATGTTCCTGGGGGTGGGGCGATAAAGTATTTGAGTAAAATTTACATACAACTCAAAATTTCCACGTTTTCTCCTACCCAATCAGTTCTTCATAACCCAAATTTATTTACACAAAATATCTATACTTCTTCTACAATAAAAGAAAAAAAAAAATCAGCGGACCACATATATCCTACTAATTTAGCTTCATCCTTGTTTTAAACTCCTGGTTTCAGTTATTCATAGTCAACTGTGGCCTGAAAACTTTGGAAATAGTCTATAAATTTTAAATGATAGACTTCTAAGGAGTGAAGCAATTTTTACCCCCTCTGTCTAAGATGTAGCTCATCACTGCATCCAGTGCATCTACAGTGCAGACACTACCCATGTCACTTAACTATCACAGTGAGCAGATAAACTGTCACAGTACCAGTGTTCAAGTAATCTCTCTGTAGCAGTCAAAGCTGTACCACTCACTATGCCTATATTATAACACTTCATCTCATCAGGCACGCACTTTATCATTTTGTGCCAGCACAAGGGGAACAGGTATAGTAAATAGGCTGAGATGACATTCATATAACACTTATGACAAAAAGCTGTTATATTTATTCTACTTTATTATTCTAGCAAATCTTTTATTATATCTAATGTTTAAACTTTATCAGAGTACTCATACATATATAATCTGGTATTGTTATGATTTCAAGATGGGAGATCTTGGCACTCCCCCTTAAGCAAGAGAAGTTACTATGTATTAAAAAAAAAAAAAGTCTGTATTGTTATCCTCTAATAAAGGAATCACTAGCCACAAGGAGCTAACAGAACCTTTGACATGTACTAATTTGACCGAGGAACAAAACTTTAAATTGTAATTGTGTTTAACTAATTTAAATGGCTACATGGAGTTATCTATTAAGGTTATTGCATTAAACAGAACAAATTTAGAAATTTCCAGGGAAAGAATGAATTTTACTGTGCTCCTCTTGTGCCCTCCCTTTCCCCAGAGTTTCATGCAGGTCAGGCTAATATCAAAGTTACTATGTAGCAGAGAATGACCTTGGATTCTTCATTCTCCTCCACATCTTAAGCACTAGGATTTCAAGCACAGAGATCTGACATTTCTATACCGTTCTTTTTAAAGATTTATTTATTTATTATGGATACAACATTCGGCGTCCATGTATGCCTGCACGCCAGAAGAGGGCACCAGATCTCATTACAGATGGTTGTGAGCCACCATGTGGTTGCTGGGAATCAAACTCAGGACCACTGAGCCATCTCTCCAGCCCTTCTATACCGTTCTTTAAGCTTGATGGTTTAAATGAAGGGCTGTGTGCCTACTAAAGAATAGTTCATTTGTTCATTCTTTTCCTGATACCGGCAATTGGAACTCAAGACCTTGCTCTACCAAACACCCTAACCCAAAATTAGCATATTCTCACACATTTATTTATGGAATCTTAAAAAAATAAAAACGAATTGTTTTTGTTAAATCCATGTGAATTCTAGAATTACACTCACCTGCCTCATTTTAGCATGGATATAGAAGCAAGAGTAACCCAGCTGAGAAATCTTCTTAGCCAGTAATTCAACTCTCTGAGAAGAGTTGCAGAAAATGATCGACTGGTTTATCTGAAGCTAAGCACAAAAGTATGAGAAAGACAAAAAACATTTGTTTTATCAATCTTGAAAACATTTAGCCAAAACTTTAAAGTCTAAAATTTAGAGTTTCCAGAGAGATGGGAAGCTGTAAAATTTTACTAAGCAGTTGCTGATGAGAACCGGTGTTTTCTGAAGGGCCACCTAACTGCCCGAGACAAAAGTACAGAACCAGTGTTCACAGCAATCATGCTCTGCCCTACAAAGTTACTGCTAACACTGAATCAGCACATAAGAACCAATGCTTCGGAGCCGGAGAGAAGGCTCAGCAGTTGAGAGCATGAGTGTTTTTGCAGAGTTCAGTTCTCAGTATGCACATCTTGGGGTTTTACTTCCAGGGGCTCTGCACCCTTTTCTGGCTCTTCCAGCAGCTGTACTTATGTGCATATAACTACACAGAGACCAAGACTCATACACATACAAAACTAAAATATGTCTTACTTAAATATATCTATAATCTCAAACTGATATAACCATAGCTGCAAAAAGTTTATCCAATACATATTTTCCCTGCTCAGTACGTCAGTCTTCTTGTGCTTAAGAGTACAGGACAGCATTTCAGCAACAGTGTAGGGGCCATTTTGGAATGAAATCATGAACAGTACCAAAATTTGAAAAACAATGGCTCAATGACTGAAAAATGGATGCTTATTTATAGCATGAGACTAAAACAAGGCCCTTTTCTTGGACCTTAGAGGGGACCAATTTTTATTATTTCTTCCCTCCCCCTACAATGCATGTCTACAAAATGACCAAAATATCTTCAGCACTGATTTCAAGGTCACAAATGAACTTTAGCAATTGGTGTATTCACAAATTACAGTTCATAAATAATCAGGATGAACTGTAATTAAGGTAAATTATTTAACAGTAAAAGTGTAAAAGTAAAGCACCTATGTCAATCGCTCAACTTTAAACCAAACAAAGCTGTTGGTTATGAAACACTAAGACTTTTTTTTTTTTTTTTACAGTGAAGACAATGGGGAAAATGATGTAACCGTCTGATTTACTGGAATTAGTGGAGGATAGGACTCAGTAGGAGAAGCCCACTACTTACCCTGGAGAAAAGTGTGTTGAGGCAGTGTACTTTTTGGCGCTCAGTTACATATGCGTAGTACTGGGTTACTCCCTTCAGAGTTAGTTCCTCCATCAGGTTAATCTCATAGGGTTTTTGCAGATGGGAATTCTGGAGGGGGAGAGGAGCGTAAATGAAGTCTTAAGTAAAGACTGGGCTCCTCTCTTAAATTGAAAATGCATACTTGTCTTTTTTTTTGCGCGGGGGGGGGCAGTACTGGGGAATTAAACCTAAGGCTTCAAGTATGCTAGGTAAAGAGCTCTACCCCTGAACTCAATCCCCTACCCCTCCACACACACACAGTGTTTCTCTGTGTCGTTCTGGCTGTCCTAAACAAGGTTTTCCTGGAACTCCAAGATCCACCTGACTCTGCCTCTTGTGTGCTATCTCCCACCTCCCAGTGTCTGAACTCAATTTCTTGCCCTAAATTTATACACTGTTTTTTCTCTCTTGCTCTAATGTATGCATCTCTTTTCAAAACAAGTATTCATAAACAAATTACCTAAAATGATAGATCTCAGATTCAAAATGTAGCTATGTTAGAGATGGATGTGGTGTACATTGCTGAGACAGGATGATAACCATGACTACACAAGCAGTTTCCAGGGCACATTTTGTGTACAGGATAACCAATTTACTTAGCATCTATGGGATAAGTCACCTTGGGATGAAGAGCTAAATAAATAAAATGACAATTAACCTGCCACCCCTCAGACAGAGTTTCACAGCCAGACCATGATGATACATGCCTTTAATCTCAGTACTTGGGAGGCAGGTATAGATGGATCTCTGAGCTCAAGGCCAGCCTGGTCTACAGAGTGAGTTCTAAAACAGCTAGGGCTACATAGAGAAACCCTGTACTCTGTCTTAAAAAAAAACAAACAAAATGAGAGAGAGAGAGAGAGAGAGAGAGAGAGAGAGAGAGAGAGAGAGAGAGAGAGAGAATGAGAACGTCTTACTATGTAGCACTGGATGGCTAGGAACTGATGGAAACCAGGCTGGCTTTGAACTCATAGAGATCCAGTTTATGAAATAAAAAAGGATAAGCTAGATGTGATGGCACAGCATTTAGGAGGGGGAGTCACGAGACCTCTGTGAGTTGGAAGCTAGCCTACTGGCCATAACTACATAGTGAGACCCTGTCTCAAAAACAAAACAAAAACTCAATTATAATAAATCCAAGTACAGGGGCTGGAGAGACAGCTCAGCGGTTAACAACACAGGCTACTCTTCCAGAGGACCTGGGTTCAATCCCCAGCACCCTCATGGGAGCTCACAACTGTCTGTAACTCTAGTTCCAGATCTGACATCTTCACACCAATGCACATAAAATAAAGGTTTTTTTTTTTTTTACAGCCAATAAAGGCATTAAAAAAATAAATTTGAGCACAAATAGTTACTGATCACATGAAAATTCTGAAATTGCATAAAGCATATGCTCTGATAAGATATAACTACAGGTAAAAGCACTAAGTACCATGATGATATTGATTCCAAGTATAGATTTAATACTTACCATGAACTTTTGTACACTAAGAGGGAAAGTAGCAGAATATAGTAAAATCTGCCTATTTTTAGGTAGTGTGAGAATAATATCTTCCATAATCTGCACAAAATCCTGTGACAACAATTTATCTGCCTGTAATACAAAGAAAAGGCACTTTTAAAAGAGTAAGACACTAAAGGTTTTGGTTAGCATATAAACAAAGGGCAAACCACAGCCTATATAGGCTGCTGCTGGCTATGAACATAAATTCTTCAATGCATACAGTGTCCAAGGTTACTAAGATAAATCCGTAGTAATAAAGAAGGGGGAAAAGGACCCAAGTATAGTAGCATATACCTGTAATCCCAGCACCCAAGTGGCTGACACAGGAGAACAGAGTTTGAGGTCAGTCTGGGCTATATAATGAAACTGTCTCAAAACAGAGACTGTAATTCCTACCTAAAGGAAGTTAAAAAAAAAATCATCCCATTAAAGAGGTAATATTGTATATATTGGTCAAAAACAGGTTTTGAGCTAGGTGTGATTGGCATACACCTTGTTCAAGGCCAGCCTGGGTTAAATAGCAAGACCTTGTGTGGTGGTATGAAAGAAAATAGCTCCCAAAGGGAGTGGCACTATTAGGAGAAGTGGCCTTGTTGGAGTAGGTGTGGTCTTATTGGAGGAAGTGCCACCATGGAGGTCTGCTTTGTCTCATATATATATGCTCAAGCCACGCCCAGTGAGACAGACCACTTCCTGTTGCCTGGGCAAGATGGAGAATTCCTAGCTACCTCTCCAGCACCATGTCTGCCTGCACGCCACCATGTTTCACCATGATGATAATGGACTGAATTATGAACTGCAAGCCACCCATTAAGTGTTTTCGTTTATAAGAGTTGCCATGGTCATGGTGTCTCTTCACAGCAATAAAAACCCAAACTAAAAACTCCCTGTTACAAAACCAAACCAAACCAGGTTCTGAATTCAAACTATTTGGACTGAAACATTTTATACTTTAGCTGTACTGGATATCACTTAGCCATGCTTCAGTGTCTTCAACTATGAAGACAGGTTACCTACATCCCACAACAGTCTAAGATACCTAGAAGGTCTAGAGTGTAAAAATGATGTAAAAGCATGTTATGACGTAGCTAATGTTGATACAATATTTAGTCCTACTCCTCATTAGTCAGTTGGTGAACTAAAACAAACCAAACAGCAAAGTAAATGTGTCCCAAAACATTAATACTGACAGGCTACATGTATAAAGCACTGCTAGATCTAAGAGACATAGTTGAACAAGTTTTTATTTTTAAGACAGAGTCTCACTATGTAGCCTTGACTGGCCTGAAACTTGCTGGGTAGACCTAACTAACTCAAGAGACTCAGGGAAAACATTTGGCCTCAGTTGACTAAGTTCTTTAACGACATTTATATTAGGTTATAACCTAATGAGAAAACAAACTTCAAAAGAAGCAAACAACATCAAGCAGCAGACACAAAGAAAGGTTAAGAGATATCCCTTACATGGTTTTAGAATGTATCACCGAATAGAAAGACTTAAAATGAACTTGGCTTGGTTATGTGGTAACAAGTATCTGGATGTGTTTACTGAAAATGAAACCCAAACAGCTTTTGCTTTATCCACTGAAAAGTGTAAGCAACACACGCCCACAATCGTCCACAGCAGTACTTGGAGAACATTACCTCATCCAATACTATCATCTGGACATGGTCAACCTTCGCTACTCCTTTCTTGATAAGATCCAGGATTCTGCCAGGGGTAGCGATCACCACATGCACTATACAAGATTTACAGGAAAAAAAAGAGATTCAGAAACTATATACATTCTTGCTAATTTATTGTTCACACATATACCCACACAAAAACCTATATAACTTTGTAGTATGTATTTAGCATCATAAACACAAAAAGGTCAAAAGATGTGTTTGGGACTGTATACTCCCATTTCACCTCACAATAGCTAGACAATATTTGCTTCAGTTTTACATTGAGTAGGCTAGTTTCCAAAATCACCAATTCCAACTAAGAGGCACATAGCTTTTGTCTTATGACAGACAACCTGCAAGAAATAACAGCCATAACATGGGGTTTCTCACATAAAGACAGGCCTTACATCTAGGCAATCCTGCTCAGACTGTGTTAAGGGGAAGAATAGTTACTAAAAACAAAAACTATACAATTAAAAGAATATAACCAAGTAACCAAATAATTCATATTAACATTCTGACCAAACTTGCTTGATTTAACATGTGCTCTTGCTATTTTATTAACTCTTTTATACTCAGCATTATCCATGGTGAGCCCTTCATAAAAACTGAATACAAGTCAGGCATATCTTTATTTACTCTGTGAGACTCCACTCAGGCTACATCTCACTGTATCTATCCAGTCTCCCAAAATAAATTTACCTTCTTTTTGAGTACTACAAACCACACCAGAGTAAACAACTTTGTGTGTACGCCGTATAGTTACTTGAAAATATTAAATTCATAATCTGAACTATACTGCTACGTATATTGTATACTCATGCTGTAATACAGTCTACTTTCCACAGACAGGCATTACTGATAACTAATACTTCTTAGTCTTGAAAAATTAGAACAATTTTAATATAAATTCGGTACTTTCAACCATATTAATGAATACTAAAAATATTTAATCCCAGCATTCATGAGGCAGAGGCAGGCAGATCTCTGTGAGTTTGAGGTTTGAGAACGGCCTGGTCTACATAGCAAGTTCTAGGACAGGCATAGATGTTTCCATACAGACTCTGTCTCAAAAAGTCAAAACCTAAAAATACTAATAATGCTGAGTATTCTTTCAGTTATCTATTTATTCCTCTTGAAAGAAATGGTTGTCACTGTTCTTTCTACTGCAGTACTTCTAATCCTTCATCTTTTTGTTAGGACAGGGCATCAAGTGCTCTGGGCTGGCCTCAAATTCACTATGACCTTCAACTTTTGAACCTCTTGTTTTCACTTCCCCAGTGCTAGAATTACAGGGAAATGCCACTAAATCCAGTTTGTTTAACAGCTGAGCTAACCTCAGTCTCAATGTTAATTCTTAATATTTTTTAGCCGGGCGGTGGTGGCGCACGCCTTTAATCCCAGCACTCGGGAGGCAGAGACAGGTGGATCTTTGTGAGTGCGAGGCCAGCCTGGTCTACAAGAGCTAGTTCCAGGACAGGCTCCAAAGCCACAGAGAAACCCTGTCTCGAAAAACAAAACAAAACAAAACAAAAAAAAAAATTTTTTTTTAGTTATTTCCTAAAAGGAAACACTTGGGGGTTAGAGATGGCTTAGTGGTTAAGAATTCATACTGCTCTTGCAGAGAATTCAAGTTCAATTCCCAGCATCTACAACAGTTGATGCACAAATGTCTGTAACTCTAGCCCCAGAGGATCCAATGCCCTCCCCATTGGGCACCCGCACACATAACCACTCCCCATAACCACATAATTAAAAATAAGTCTAATAAGTACAAAAGAGGCACTGTGGCCTCAATCAGTCAAAGAGCACTATTTTAACCATTTCCTACCTGTATCATCAAGCCTCATTATGTCATCCCGTAAATTGGTTCCTCCTGTGGTTGCCATCACTTTGGCCCCTCCCATGTGTTTGCTGACCTGGATGCAAATTTGACTGACCTGTAGAGCAAGTTCTCTCGTGGGAACAATCACCATTGCTAGAAAATATCCAAGAACAGAGGAAGGGGAAGGAGAGAAGATATCATATTTTAGAAGCTTAAGAAGCTGTAAAAATAGTTCCACTGAGGTATTAAGTCTAATCATGCAGGCAGAACATAAGACGTAATATTTCTAAGTGTCATAAACTATATTTGTTTGACAGAAGAGATTTACTAATCTAAATACTTTAGTAGTAAATACCTCCTGCTCAGATTCTATTTACATCAAATGAAAGTAAGGTGAGACAATTATAAACTGAAAGTTGGAAAAATTTAAGAAAAGCTTTAGAGGTGAAATCTTAATTATATGAACTGACTCCAGATAAAACTATAGAAATTTGCGCTGGTTGTGGTGGCGCATGCCAGTAGGATTTGCTGAAGGAGGCAGAGGCAGGACGACCACTAGTTTGAGGCCAGCGTGGGCTACACATTTTGGGGCTGGAGAGATGGCTCAGTGGTTAAGAGCTTTGCTTGTTCTTTCAAAGGTCCTGAGTTCAATTTCCAGCAACCACATGGTGGCTCACAGCCATTTGTAATGAGATTTGCTGCCCTCTTCTGGCCTGCAGGGATACATGCAGACAGAACACTGTATACATAATAAATAAATTATTTAAAAAAAAAAAAACTATAGAAATTTGCTTCTTTCCCAATGTCTAAGCTCTTAAAATCCCCAGAGCTCAAGCCTTTACAACAGAAGCACTTACTGTTTCTACAAGGAGCCTGGCTTTATACAGTTCTCACAGGGGAATTCAGTTTCACAGGCCAATGACAACTCACTTAACCTCTCAACAACGCAGTTTTCCTAAGTATAGGGCAACAAAACTTATTTTTCTTGATCTCACATGGCTGTTCGCAACTGTGTGTCATACAAAAATACCCAGAAAGCGGGAAACACCCTTAAAAAGTTGGGAATCATTTTTAGACAATTAAGTCAAATTCTGTAAGAACAGAGTAATGACTAACAAGTTTGGATTGCATAAATTCTGACCAAGAGTAAAATCTACAAAGCTCCAAGAATAAAAAGTTTATCTCTCTCTCTCTCACACACACACACACACACACTTTGTACAACTAACCTTGAATATTGTCCTTCTTCAGGTCCAGCCGTTCAAGTAAGGGAATGAGGTAGGCACCGCTTTTGCCTGTTCCATTTTTTGCTCTAGCTAAGATATCCCTACCAGATAAAGCAATGGGAATGCTCTCCTCCTAAAAGACAAGGCAATGGAAAAACTACTTGTGAATAAAAGCAGTACATAACCAGATTCTTCTCTAAATTAAACTGAAGGATAAGTACCCTTCTCCATACTGCTCTGATTTGTACTATGTTTGTATTTTGCATGAATGGCAAAGACCTATGAGGATTAATTAGCAGGACCAGTGATCATTAACAGCATTATGAATAAAAAATTTCTAAAACTGCTTCAAAGAAAATATTCTGAGTTTAATCCCATAGTAATAGAAAGGGCAAGTGAGGTAGGCTTGGTGGCACACATCTCTAATGTCAGAGGTAGAGGCAGCAGATCAGAGCTCAAGGCCAGCCTGGTCTTGACAGACAGGGCTATATAGAGAAAGATCCTGTCTCAAAAAACAAACAAAAAAGCTGGGCTCCATGAGTTCAAGGCCAGCATGGTCTACAAGAGCTAGTTCCATTCCAGGTCAGGCTCCAAAGCTACAGAGAAACCCTTTCTTGAAAAACCAAAACCAAACCAAAACAAAGCAAAAAAACCCAAAGTGCCTGTGTGTGTGTACAAAGAAAATAACAGAGGAAAAGAACTCCCAAAGAGCTGTAAACAGTCCTCAAACAAAGAACATTTTTGTCAGAAATTAAAAATAGGCAGACACAGCAGCTCAAGCCTGTTCCCAGTAGGCTGCAGGTACAAGTTTTAAGATCAGCTTAACATAACAAACAGGAAAAAAAATAGCATCAACGACTCCAAGGAAAGATCATATAGCACATGCTATTTTCAGACTAGTAAGTCAATCTAGAGGAAAAAAAGTGAACACCCATCAGATGGGTGCCAGAGGGTCAGAATAAGACAGCTGTCAGACCATGAAAATGGTCCAATGATAATGCTTTTATTTTAGTTTCACAGACAGCACTAATGTCTGCTTACCATACACAGTACACAGTAAAGGAGTCAACAAGGAAAGCCATGTTCATGTCTTAACATTTTTCTTCTGCTTTGAGTCAATTTTCTATCAGAAGTTGCCATTATTGCCATAGGCTGAGGTTTGTAACAGGCTACCCACACACTACTTGATTCCATAGCATTAAAAACATTAAGATGGGGGATGGTGATATAGCCCAATTGCCACACTACAAAAGTTGGTTCTAAGGGTTTCTCAATGCCTAGCTACAAGTTTTTAATTTTTAATTATTTTTATTTATTTTATATGTGTATGAATGTTTTGTCTCAAGTGTATCTGTTTGCCATATGTACGCCTAGAGCTTGCGGAGGTCAGAAGAGGGCATTGGATCCCCTGGAACTGGAGTTACAGGTGGTTGCTGGGAATTGAACCTTGGTTCCCTGCAAGAGCAACCACTGCTCTTAACTACTGAGCCATCTCCCCAGCGCCACTACAAAGTTCTTGAAAGGATATGGAATTCTGATGTTAACAGTAAGAAGTTTTCTGCCGGGTGATTGTGGCGCATGCTTTTAATCCCAGCACTGGTAGGCAGAGGCAGGTAGATTTCTGTGAGTTCCAGGGCAGCCTGATCTACACAGTAAATTCCAAAACATCTAGGACTTTCACAGAGAAACCCTGTCTTGAAAAACAAAAAAGAAAAAAAAAAGTTTCCATTTTTCTCTCAGCCATGGATCATCATATCTTTGCCTCATCAAATAGATAGAGGGTGTGAATATTAGTTTAGTAATAGTATTTAACTAACATAACTAAGCACGAGGACCCGAGTTTGAATCCCTAAAACCTACATAAAAGCTAGGCCAGGTCTGGTAGTCTGTATCTGTAATCCCTTAACTCCATGATGAGATAGGAGGTAGAGACAGAATCCTCAGGGTCCAGCTAGCCTGGCATGTACAGCAATTGGGGGCAGGACACAGGAGAGAGACCCCCGCCCTAAAGTAAAAGACAAGGACTAGCACCCAAAATTGTTCTCTAATCTTTACACCTATCATACACAGAGTTCCCACCTCACAATCAGAACTTTCAAGTTAGAGCCAGGCGGTGGTGGCGCACACCTTTAATCCCAGCACTCGGGAGGCAGAGGCAGGCGGATCTCTGTGAGTTCGAGACCAACCTGGTCTACAGAGCTAGTTCCAGGACAGGCTCCAAAGCCACAGAGAAACTCTGTCTCAAAAAACCAAAAAAAAAAAAAAAAAAAAAAAAAAAAAAAAAAAAAAAAAAAAAAAAAAAAAAAAAAAAAAAAAAAAAAAAAAAAAAAAAAAAAAAAAAAAAAAAAAAAAAAAAAAAAAAAAAAAAAAAAAAAAAAAAAAAAAAAAAAAAAAAAAAAAAAAAAAAAAAAAAAAAAAAAA
>PVIU01006302.1:0-63997 GCA_004026605.1 Ondatra zibethicus | reverse complement strand
AAACAAAAAACTCTGGAAAAAAAAAAACAACCGTAGTCTTAAATACTGAAAAAGATGATCATTGGCGGGTGGTTATGGCACACACCTTTAATCCCAGCACTCGGGAGGCAGAGGCAGGCGGATCTCTGTGAGTTCGAGGCCAGCCTGGTCTACAAGAGCTAGTTCCAGGAAAGGCTCTAAAATCTACAGAGAAACCCTGTCTCGAAAAAAAAAAAAAAAAAAAAAAGAAAAAAGAAAAAAGATCATCATTTTCAGAAGGGAAATAAGAAAATGGCTAACAGATAAGCACAGTGTCACACATCTTTAATCCCAAGCAGTAAGCAGGCAGATCTGAGTTTGAGGCCAGCCTGGTCTACAGAGTGAGCTCTAGTATAGCCAGGGCTACACAGAGAAACCCTGTCTTGAAAAATGAAAATAAAAAAAGGAGTAAGGGGCTGGAGAGATGGCTCAGTAGTTAAGAGCACAGGCTGCTCTTCCAGAGGAGCAAGGTTCAATTCCTAGCACCCACATGGCTGCTCACAACTGTCTCTAACTCCAGTTCTGGAGGACCTGATACCTTCACACCAATGCACATAAAAATAAAATTAAAAATTGAAAAAAGAAAATGAGTAAGGAATGAATATAGGTAGGTAAGAGTGAGGTTTGATGGCCCATATCTACAAGTGTAGCACTTGGGAGCCTAAGGCAGAAGTATCGTGAGTGAAAAGTCAGCTTAGCTATACAGTAAGATTCTGTGCAAAGAAAAATGAATAGTAGAAGACAGCCCATCGTAAGGCTAGACTTTTAGATTAGATGATGTGTAAATTTCTTTCTGGATCTAGAATTCTCATACTGATTTCTTAATTCTGAATGGTTCTAAACATCACTATTTTATGTTTTCCATACATGCTAGGTTTGATCCTCAGTATTGCATAAATTGGGTGTAAAGTTTAAGGTCATAGGAAGTTCAAAGTCAGCCCCTTTTTGTCTAAAAGTGATCTCTCTCTCTCACCCCCCCCTCCCCGCGCACAGAGGCATGGTAGTCTACAGTTTTAATCCCAGCACTCCGGAGACAGAAGCAGCTGGATCTGAGTTCAAGGCTAACCTAGTCTAGATAGTGAGTTCCAAGACAGCCAGAAAAACACAGGGAGACCCTGTCTCAAACCACAAAGGAGCTAAAGGAGCTATACCCACCTTCTCACCTTTGGGCAATCACTACCTGTATTTTCTTAGAGCAGTGGGTTCTCAACCTTTCTAATGGTGTCACCCTTTTACAACATAGCTTCTCATTTTGTGGGGACCCCCAACCATAACATTATTTTGTCGCTACTTCATAACTGTAATTTTGCTGTTATGAATCATAATGCAAATCTCTGTTTTCTGATGGTCTTGGGCAACCCTGTGAAAGGACTGTTTGACACCCTCCTCAAAGGAGCTAGTGACACACAGGTTAAAAACCACTGTCGGTATTGGCATAAGAACAGACAGGAGGACCAATGGAACCGAATAGAAGACTCACATATCAATCCACACATCTTCAAACACCTGATCTTTGAGAGAGAAGCAAAAAATATCAAACGGAAAAAAGAAAGCATATTTAACAAGTGCTGGCATAACTGGATATCAACATGTAGAAGAATGAAAATGGACCCATATCTATCACCATACACAAAACACAAGTCCAAGTGGATCAAAGGCCTCAACATAAAGCTGGCCACATTGAACCTTATAGAAGAGAAAGTGGGAAGTACACTTGAACGCATTGGCACAGGAAACTTCCTAAATAGAACCCCAGCAGCACAGACACTGAGAGAAACAATAAATGGGACCTCCTGAAACTGAAAAGCTTCTGTAAAGCAAAGGACACGGTCAACAAGATGAAACAACAGCCTGCAGAATGGGAAAAGATCTTCACTAACCCCACATCAGACAGGTCTGATCTCCAAAATATACAAAGAACTTAAGAAATTGGACACCAAAAGATCACATAATCCAATAAAAAAATGGAGTTCAGACCTAAACAGAGAACTCTGAACAGAGGAATCTAAAATGGCTGAAAGACACTTAAGGAAATGTTCAACATCCTTAAGTCATCAGAGAAATGCAAATCAAAAACAACTCTGAGATTCCATCTTACACCTGTAAGAATGTCCAAGATAAAAAACACTGATGACAACTTATGCTGGAGAGGTTGTGGGGAAAAGGGAACACTTCTGCATTGCTGGTGGGAATGCAAGCTGGTACGACCCCTTTGGGTGTCAGTGTGGCGATTTCTCAGAAAATTAGGAAACAACCTTCCTCAAGACCCAGTAATACCACTTTTGGGTATATATCCAAAGGATGCTCAATCGTGCCACAAGAACATGTGCTCAACTATGTTCATAGCAGCTTTGTTTGTCATAGCCAGAACCTGAAAACAACCTAAATGTCCTTGATCGAAGAATGGATAAGGAAAATGTGGTACATTTACACAATGGAGTACTACACAGCAGAAAAAAAAATAACGACAGCTTGAATTTTGCAGGAAAATGGATGGAGCTAGAAAGCATTATTTTGAGTGAGGTAACCCAGACACAGAAAGACAATTATCACATGTACTCACTCATAGGTGGTTTTTAAACATAAAGCAAAGAAAGCCACCCTACAAACCACAATCCCAGAGAACTTAGGCAACAATACGGACACTAAGAGAGACTCATATAGATCTAATCTACATGGGAAGTAGAAAGTATAAAAAGACAAGATCTCCTGAGTAAATTGGGAGCATGGGGACCTTGGGGGAGGTTTGAAGGGGAGAGGGGAGAGGCAGGGAGGGGAACAGAGAAAAATGTAGAGCTCAATAAATATCAATTATATAAAAAAAACACCCAGTGTCTTAGAAGAAGATCACTTCTAGGCTGTCCTACCTTCATCGATATATAAAATGAGACTAACTCCAAATAAAAGGTGACCATAGTGTAAAATTAAAATTATCTGTTTTCAGTCAGGTGTGATGGCACACACCTTTAATCTTTGGCCAGTGGATATCTGAGTTCAAGGCCAGCCTGGTCTTACAAAGAGAGTGCCAGGACAATCAGGGTTACACACAGAAACCCTGTCTCAAAAACAAACAAAAAAACAGTACTTCAAAGATTCCAAGGTCAGAACATAATAAGCATAAGATACATAATTCTAGTTATCATGTTATACCAAAAGGAACTGCTCAATAAAAATCAAAGTTTATTACAATATACATCTATGAACCACCCAGATGGAGCCAAATTTGTAACAACTGAGCACACAGAAACATGATTTTAAAGGCAATCCTGAGTCCAAACAAATATACATGAAGCAGGAAGGAGAAAGGCTAATGCTACATCTCAGTGGTAGAGTGCTTAGCTAGTGTGAGCAAGGTCCTTATTTCAACTAGCATCACAAACGCAGATACTCTTATAAAGGCACATATAGGGGTAGGTGGTTCTTTATAGAGGCCAAACTTGAGCTGACTCTTGGAAGGACTGCTTGAGCTGAAACTTACAAGAAATTCACTACACCCTAAACTGATGAGATCAAGTCTCTGGATGATAATTAAAAAACTGCAACAATCAGGAAGTTTGATGAAGAGAACATTTTCTTGGTCTTAAAGTTTCTCTAGAATGTTGACTAGTTTTAAGGGAGGGACATAAAGTAGTTGTTATCATACATTACTGAATTAAAAGACAAACACTTGAACAAGATAATCCAAACTAATGACATCACCAATCAGACTGTACACACCACTTTCAAATTCGATACCCTCAGAAACCTGTAACACAAGTTTTGCAGTAATTTTGCTGAGAAAGCATGACTTGAGCCTGATCACAGAGACCCATCAGAAATGGTTTTGGGTTTTTTTTTTTGGTTTTTCGAGACAGGGTTTCTCTGCAGCTTTGGAACTAGTCCTGGAACTAGCTCTTGTAGAGCAGGCTGGTCTTGAACTCACAGAGATCTGCCCGCCTCTGCCTCCCAAGTGCTGGGATTAAATGCGCGTGCCACCACCGCCTGGCCCCATCAGAAATGTTTAAAAAACTAAAGGGAAGAGACTGGAGATATAGCTCAATAGGTTGAGTGCTCCCCCAGCATGCACAAAACCCTGACTTTGATCCCCAGCACTATATAAAAATAAGATTTTGCAAGTCTGTTACCCTAACCCCTCTTGTACAGAAGGATTAGAAGTTTAAGGCTAGCCTGGGATACAAGAGATCCTGTCTCAAAAAACAGAAACAAAACAAAAAACAAACAACAAAACAAAACAAAAACAAAAACAAGACCAGCAAGATGGTTCGGTAGATTTAAGTCCTTGATGTTAAATTCAACACCTGAATCTGATCCCCTTAGTAGAAAAAGAGAGCTGACTCCCCTAAGTTGTTCTCTGACCTCCACACATTCACACAAATATAAATATGTGAGTGCGTGCAGAATGTTAAAACAAAATCCAGGGACTGAACAGATGGCTTAGGGAAATAAGTATTAAAGCTGTCAAGCATCAACACAAAAGCTAGTGCATGCACGCACACACGCGTACACACAATCCCTATTCACACAAAGAGACTCACAAGAAAGGGAAGTGATTCTATAATTTAACCTGTAAAAGCTCAAGAGAGAAGCCAGGCAGAGGTGGAGCACACCTTTAATCCCAGCATTTGGGAGGCAGAGGCAGGCGGATCTCTATGTGTTCCAGGCCGGCCTAGTCTACAACAGCTAGTTCCAGGATAGGCTCCAAAGCTACAGAGAAACCCGGTCTCGAAAAACCAAAAAGTTCTAGAAGCTGGAGAGATGGCTCAGCAGTTAAGAACATTGACTGCTTTTCCAGAGGACTTGGGGTCAATTCCCAGCTCCCACATGGCAGTTCACAACTGTCTCACACAGACATACATACAGACAAAACATCAATGCACATAAAATAAAAATAAATTTTATATAAAAATTATTACATATAAAATTGGGTAATATATATTCATGTTTATATTTCAAGAAAAAGCTGAGTGGCGATGTTTGCCTGTAATCCTAGACTTGGGAGACCAAGGCAAGAAACAAGAGCTCAAAGCTACACTTCCAATTCAAGGTTAGTACAGATTATATGAAATCCTGCCCCCCCCAAAAACCACTAAAAAAGGTCAGAAAAATACTGTACACACACACACACACACCCACCCCACAATCCCCCACACCCATGTCATGTCCCAAAACAAAACAAACAAACAAAAAAAACCCCAAAACACAAGTAGGGGCTAGAGAGCTACAGAGATTTGATTGCTTAGCAGTTAAGAGCACTGGTTATACTTTTGGGTATATATCCAAAGGATGCTCAATCGTGCCACAAGGACATGTGCTCAACTATGTTCATAGCAGCTTTGTTTGTCATAGCCAGAACCTGAAAACAACCTAAATGCCCCTCGATTGAAGAATGAATTAAAAAAAAATGTGGTACATTTACACAATGGAGTACTACACAGCAGAAAAAAAAATAACGACAGCTTGAATTTTGCAGGAAAATAGATGGAGCTAGAAAGCATTATTTTGAGTGAGGTAACCCAGACACAGAAAGACAATTATCACATGTACTCACTCATAGGTGGTTTTTAAACATAAAGCAAAGAAAGCCACCCTACAAACCACAATCCCAGAGAACTTAGGCAACAATACGGACACTAAGAGAGACTCACATAGATCTAATCTACATGGGAAGTAGAAAGTATAAAAAGACAAGATCTCCTGAGTAAATTGGGAGCATGGGGACCTTGGGGGAGGTTTGAAGGGAGGAGGGGAGAGGCAGGGAGGAGAGCAGAGAAAAATGTAGAGCTCAATAAATACCATGGAAAAATAAACTATAAAAAAAAACCCATAAAAAATGCACACACATTAAAATATGCAGACAGAACACTCATATGTGTAATGTTTGTTTGTTTGTCAAGAAAGGATCTCTATAGACTGTCTGGAACTCACTCTAGACCAGGCTGGCCTCCTGAGTTCTGGGATTAAAGGTCTGTGCCAGCTCTGTCCAGTAATAAAATGAATATTTTGCTTTAGTGCATAACGCATGATACATAACCTTCATGTAACATAAAGGGTAAACATACCTGAATAGGAGACGGCTTTTCCCAACCCATTTCAAAAATTCCCATTAGCAACTCCCGTTTCAAACAGTAATCTTCAAATTCATTTCCTTTTGTGGAGGTCACATCCTAATCAAACAAAACAGTAAAATAAAATACAATCCTGGGTCTTTCATAGTTAGCATGCTTAAAAAAAAAAAAAAAAAAAAAAAAAAAAAGGTGCCTGACGGACCTGAACCCTTTCTCCACTTCATCTTAAAAATACATACTACTAGTGCTTCAATTTCTATTTCAACATTCCCTGGAGAAATACTCAACAAATACACACCACTTAAAAATGGAGCTTTGGGCTGGGTGGTGCACGCCTTTAATCCCAGCATTCAGGAGGCAGAGAAGGGAGGATTTCCATGAGTTCAAAGCCAGCCTGGTCTACCGAGTGAGTTCTAGAACAGGCTTCAAAACTACACAGAAACCCTGTCTCGAAAAAGCAAAACAACAACAACAAAACAAACACACACCAAACAAAAGCAAAAAAAGGAAAGAAACATGTGCATGCACGCACACGCACGTGCGCACACATTACTTAATATATGCAACAACTCATTATTATGTAATCCCAAAGACTGATGGGAATCTTTCTTAGAAATCTTAACATTTATTAGCTACAGTTTCAATCATTTCAAAATGCTTTAAGATTAAATATATACATACATACATATATAGCCCCTCCCCTAAATAGTGAAACCCTACATGAAAAAACTAAAGATGCTCAAAAATAAAATCTATTTGCTAGCCTGGTGAGACATACCTAACTATACTCCCAGCACTACTGAGACTAAGGAAGGAGAACCTAGAGTTTGCAGTAAGCCTGGACTATATAGGACACTATCTCAAAACAAAACACACAGTGTCACTTCATGCAACTACTTTACTTGTAATTGCCCCATTCTTCCATTTTTGAATTCTACAACCCAACTTACCGAAGTTTTGATTCTTAAATCCTTTGGAGGGAGTTTTAAAGTCTTTTTCCAGTCATCACCAGGTCTAGAGAGAACATAGTAAACATAAAGCTATCACAATTCATAGCTTCCTCCTTAATACAAATGAAACATCTCAATAGTACTACCCCTCTAAAAAAAGCACA
The DNA here is from genome assembly GCA_004026605.1 of Ondatra zibethicus. Taxonomy (NCBI): domain Eukaryota; kingdom Metazoa; phylum Chordata; class Mammalia; order Rodentia; family Cricetidae; genus Ondatra; species Ondatra zibethicus. Next base: position 56,800 of record PVIU01006302.1, on the reverse strand, counting down.
GTAAGTTTAATATGCTCTACTTCTTTAACAAGAAAGAGGGACACTCCTGTACTTAATTAACAAGAGTGTTAACTTCAGGGAACATGTTCTTTGGGAAATCATCTAAGAAGATAAATTTAAGAACAGAAGGGTTGTGAGCACCCATCCTCCTCATCCTAAGATTAGAAGTACAAGTGTTTGTCAAAACACATTTTATTTGATCTACTAGTATTTAACTTTTTTTTTTTAATTAGCTACAAACATTTAACACCTAGATTTCATGTAAAGGCTCAGTTTCTGGAGCTTCTTGAAAGACTGCCAAATCCACAACAATTCAGGGAAGCACACTCTGGCAATAATGCTTCAAGTTCTTGTATGGTAACAGTTCGGTAGAACTTAGTAACTACAGCCTTTTCTTTCTTCTTTTTTTAATGCTAAGAAATTAAACCCAGGCCCTTGAAAAAGCCAGGGAATTGCCAAGGGACTACCTAGTAATCAGAACTTAAAATCAACAAGTGATGCTTGTAAACAGTAAGCACCTTCTAATTTGGTACAGTACCCTATAGTCATCCAAGCCTCTAACTTCTGGTAGCTAGCTGAGGGTCCGTAGTCCCAGCTACCCAGGAGAATGAGGCAGAAAGACCACCCGAGCCTGGAAGTTCCAGGCTAGTCTGAACAACAGAAAGACCTCGACTTAAAATACAAAAGCACACAAAGTCTTGACATTTCTAACAGAGGTAGTCTTGATTTTATTCCTTATTCCGTCTGTGATGGCTGCACCAATTATTCCCTCAACCCTCTATTCTCTCACATACAAACTGTGTGTCTAACAAGTTTATCAGCAATTATATAACGATGTATGATGACACCCACCCAGGAGATGAAGTAGGAGGTTTACGAGTTCAAGATTACCCCTGGCTACATAGGCACTTGAAGGCCAGTCTGAGCTACATGAAGTGCTGCCTCAAAAAAAAGCAAATAAGTAATTTATGTAAAACAGTACTAACAAAATAAAAACAGTATTAGCTGTTCATGGACATCTCAGGCCTTTCACCTGGAGGCGCTTGAAACTGTCCCCAGAGCACCCTGAAGGTTGATTTGTCTAACACTAGAGCTTGCATTAAAAGGAAACAGCCTAACACGGGTACCTTTCTTTTTTAAAACTAAATAAAAATTTGCATCTATATAGCCCAGGCTGGCCTTGAACTCATGAACCTCTTGCTTCTGCAGACACCACTGAACACTAGATAACCACCTAGTAAAATAGCTTGCCACACTAATTCAACAATGCATAATACATAAAATATAATGCAAAAACTGGTTCACAGGGGCTGGAGAGATGGCTCAGAGGTTAAGAGCACTGGCTGCTATTCCAGAGGACCTGAGTTCAATTCCCAGCAACCACATGGTGGCTCACAACCATCTGTAATGAATCTGGTGCCCTCTCTCTGGTATGTAGGCATACATGCCAATAGCACATTGTATGCATGATAAATAAATAAGTCTTAAAAAAAAAAAACTGGCTCACAAATCTACACTCAAATATATCTTAAGCCGGGCAGTGGTGGCGCACGCCTTTAATCCCAGCACTTGGGAGGCAGAGGCAGGCTGATCTCTGTGAGTTTAAGGACAGCCTGGGCTACAAGAACTAGTTCCAGGACAGGCTCCAAAAGCCACAGAGAAACCCTGTCTCGGGGGGGGGGGGGAGAATCCCCTTTTGATGGGCGGTGGTGGTGCACGCCTTTAATCCCAGCACTCAGGAGGCAGAGGCAGGAGGATCTCTGTGAGTTCGAGACCAGCCTGGTCTACGAGAGCTAGTTCCAGGACTGGCTACAAAGCTGCAGAGAAACCCTGTCTCGAAAAACCAAATATATATATCAAAAGTGAGAAAACAGGTGAGGGAGATAAGTACTAAAAAGTTCTGAAATAAAACCCAGAACTCTTCAAAGAGATGACACACTTAGAAAATCCCAGAGGAAAAACTGTTACCTCAAATCAAAAGTTTTAAGTTTACTTTCATACTGAAGTGGACATCTGCCCTTAGGAACTTAAAGGAGCCTAAATTTTGCTTGCCTATTTGTGTTAAAATAAACTACAATTTATAAAATATTCCCATTTCTATAGAGTTAAAACCAATCCCACTGTGCCACTCATCCCAGCAACCAGGAGGCATAGGCTCTCTGAGGTCCAGGCCAGCAGGTTACATAGTGTGGTACAAAACAAAACAGTGGGAATTCTTACAGACCAGCAGTGACTCTCATAGCAATAATCTATATATTATAGTAGCCAGAGAAGATTACTTTTCCCTAGAAAGACCCAGATTACGAAACCATAATACAGTTCAAACTCAGGATGGTGACACACACCTATAATCGCAGCATTCAATCAGAACAGGGGTACAAAGACCGCATCTCAAAAACAAAACAACAAAAAATAACACACACACAAACAAGTCAATAAACCAAGTATCACTCATTATATGAAGATCTGTAAATGTTAAACCATTTTATGTATGTCTATATTTTTAACAGAAGCCCAACTTCCATTGGATGAAGTTTTACATGTTAAATCCTTATAAATCCATTTTTAGAATGACAGTTCCTTCATCTCTCCCCTACCCCCAAGGGTCTCTGTGTAGCCCTGGCTGTCCTTGAACTCACTCTGTAGACCAGGATGGCCTGTAGCTCACAGAACTCCACCTGCCTCTGCCTCCCAAGTGCTGGGACTAAAGGCACGCATCACCGTTACCATCTAGTTAGCCTGCCTTTAAAAAATGAAATAAGTCTGAATCTTTAAATCTGCATTTTCAGGAGGGTTGGTTAAGAGCACTGGTCTATGTTCAATTTCCTAGCACCCACCAGGAGGCTCACCACCATCTGCAACTCCAGTTTCAGTGGATTCAACCCACTCTCTTGGCCTTTATGGACACCAGGCATGCACGTAGCATGGAGACATACATGCAGGCGAAATGCCCATGCACATAAAATTTCAAAAAATTCTTTTTGTTATTGCAAATAAATTTTATTTTTCATACTTTCAAACAGCCTTTATCTGTTGTATAAACTAGGGCAAATTGCAGTGGTAACATTAGAAAGCCCCCCTCACCTAAAAAGAGTCAAGTGTGGCACCTCACACCTGTAACCGTAGCGCCTGGGAGACTGAAACAGGAAGACTGCCACGAGTTCCAGGTCAGCCTGGGCTACAGAGTAAGCCTATCTCAAAAAAACAGACAGAATGGGGTCATTTTATTCACATTTATACAAACAGTACACTTATTTCTTAACATAGTAATTTATAGATGCTTATGCTCATCACTTGCTGAATTAACTATGGCAGAAATACATTATTCCATTACAAACACCTACAGACCACAACAAAGTCATCTGTAATCAAAATGGTTAATTTAAGTAGTCAACAAAAATAAACAGAAACTGTGGTCTCTAAGGTTTTCTTCTAACACTTACTTAATAGTGGCGGTCATGCTCTGTGCTTGCTGTTGAGTGCCATTATTGATTGTGTTGGTGTTTTTCAACTGGTTCATCTGTTGCTGTGTCTGTGTGCCCCCTCCTCCAGGGCCACCACTGGGCTTCACAGGGCCCCTCAGCTGGCCGTTCTGACTGGACAGACCCATTATAACAGGGTTCTCTGTTCTGGCCGTGCTCATGCTTTGTTAACTGCAAAGGTGTCTCTTTCAAACTTCAAAATTTTTGAAAGTCAGTAGAGAAACTGTAATAACAGTTTATGAGGCTCTCCAAAATGAAGAGATAAATAAGTCTTGCTCAATATATGAGTCCTTTATTGCAATTCAGGCAAGCACCTGTAAGTCTCTGAACGGCAGGCAGCAGTAGTTAACTTGCTCTCATGCACCAAATCAACTCTTTATTTTTTTAAGCCCTCTAACAAGCTTGAAGTATATCTGAATTCACTCACTTCAATCTGAAACAAAGAAAAAATTCAATTAGCAAACAGCAAAGTCAGGGTGTAAAGCTGTTCCCTTCTAAAGAACTCCTTTGGAATGTTTCTAACAGTCACACTCAGGCCAAATCACTAGGTGAGATAGGAAAGACGGAGTGAGGAGCTGCCTTAAAAACCCAATCTACAAGAACTCCAACCTCACATTAAAATTTTCAAGATCAAAGTAAACTAGAGAAAATGAGGCAGAAAGACACTACTGACAGAATTCAAGTTCACTGTCAAATAACAATCTGTTCTTCAATCTCCTCTGAAGAATTCTCTCCAAGTCCTGCGACCTCCAAAAACCATGACATTTAATTGCATTAAGACTTGAAATATCACTCAATTTACTTAATGTAAATCTAGATTTAAACAAAGCAAGACAATTCCCTAACATTTTTCTATTTCTGACAGCAACCAAGAGATTTTAAATGAGAAAAACTGTTTCAAATAATACAAAAAAGGTTATCAGTTTCAACTACAAAAGTTTGTTTTAATTGAGCTTACCAAAATAAGATCTGTACGGTCAAAAGATCTGTATGGAGCAGTCTACATGTCAAAAATCTTTTGCTTGAAAAATTGTAAGACCCCTCTAGCTACCAAACCAAAACACCTCAATACAAAAAACTGAGTGTTGCCTTTCAGTAACGTTTTTCAGAAAGTATATCCTGATTTAAAATAACATTGTTAAAAAAAAATTTTTTTTTCTATAGTTAAGGGAGGGAAAAACAAAACAAAACCCCCAGAGGGTTAAACAAAATTGAAGCTTTAATAAAATTCTTCCAAATCACCCAGAGTACCAAGTCTAATTAACATTTATTTTTAAGAAAGAATTGGTCAACCTCTATTTTAAATTGTTCACCAAATGGGATTCTCAAAATTTAATAAAAAATTGCCAAGGACCAAAACATCCCAACTCCTTTGGTTTATCTTTTAACCCCCTTACTTTTCACCCACTCACAAAACAAACAAACAAACAAAAACCCTAGCTTAATCGGTGCTACTTTTGCCATGCACCAATGTATCCCAAACCCAAAATTTTAAACTCAAAAGAGATCTCAAGTTTTGTTAGCAAATACTATGTTTGTTAAAACGAAACAAAAAAACTTTATACATCGACTTGCTCACAAATGCTGATTATTACACGAAGTTGCTCATCTGTTCTGTTAACAGCTATTTTTTGTACTGACAGGTCTGTATTATGATCAACAGTAGCAGATACTCCAACAGGAAGGGTTACCTGTTTGCAAAGCACTAAGAGGATGAATACTAAGCGACCATCATTACTGTCAATCAAACACAGTAAGACCTCCTATTGCCTTAAATCCAAAGTGAGCCTCCGATAGCTGCTCCCTTCTGAAACTGACACCTGCACTGACTGCAGTTTTACGTCTCAGAGGAGAAAATATTCTTCCTACCCCTCCCCAATTTAGATTTGCAAGTTAGATTCCAACATTAAAAAAAGGAAAGAAAAGGAAAGGAAAAAAGGAAGGAAGGAAAAAAGGGAGGAAGGAAGGAAAAAAGGAAGGGAGGAAGGAAGGAAAGAAAGAAAGAAAACAACCCCACGTAGACTTAGTTGGGAGGAGCCCCTGGCGGAGTTAATTACAGCACTTCCCAGACCGCAGTTAGCAATTGACAGTTTCACACCCAAGACCGTACCATCAGCTCCAACAAGGGCTTTTGTTTGCAAATGCAGCGCAATTTCTCTAAGCCTCAGCAGGAAGTTAGAGTGGGGCTGTTCTGAAGGAAAAGGGCACTGTGGAAAAGGAAAGAGCCAAGCCAAGGATTGGAGTCCGGTAACCGTAGGGCACTAATCCCTCGCCCCCTCCCCCAACCACACTCTCTTCAAATCCAGCTCCCTCGCATCAAAACGCCAAAGGGTTTGGTGCCCTGCAATCCTATCTGCGCCACAAGAGCCGCAACCAGCTCCGCGAGTAGGAAACAATAGGGACTCCCCTCGGAAAGCCCGGAAGAGAACCCCCAAACTGGAAAGCCTCTCCTTTCCTCTGAGCCGCGGAGTCTCCCCCAAGCCCCCGGTACCCCGCGACCTGCAAGGCCTACTTGCACCCGAGCAGCTGCGGGTCCTCTCCTGGCCCCGGCTCCGGACCGCACAGCCCTGCCGCCCCGCACAGGGCCACCGAGTCCCGGCCGCCGCGCCGTCCCCGCTCCCGGCTGCCACTCGGCTCGCCCCGAGCACTCCGCTGCTCCTCCTCCAGACCCCGCCGCGCACCGCATTCCTCGGTTCCACTCCTCTCCGCCTCCCCCGCTCCACTCAGCGGCCGCCCGCCCGTCCTCCCACCCCCTCCCCGGCCCGGCCTGGGCCTCGGGCCTCCGCCCCAAGCGCGCCCCGACACCCGCCCGAGGGGGCTACCCCGCGACCCTCATGGCCCTGCCGACCCCGACCACACCGCCTCACCCCCCACGCCCCGCGGCTCGGGCCCGAGTCCTACCACCGAGGCCACTCCCGCTCCGCACCCTCGGTCCTTTATTGTTGACTCGAAGCTCCCAAAATGGCGGCGGCTCCTTCCTCCTCGGAAACCTCCGCCCGCCCCCACCCGGCCCCTCGCCGCTACGCCCGCCGCCCCGCCCCCGCCGCGCCGCCCGCGCCGCCGCCACCGCCGCCACCTCCCTGCGCTACCTCGTCCCCGGCCCGGTGTGTGGGCGCCACCGAAGTCGCCGCCGGGCTGCGCTGACTCCTCTCCTCTGCCCCCTCCCTCGCCCGCCGTCGTCGCCGCCTCCCTCCCTCTTCCCCAGCCTCTCCGCATGGCGGCGCACGGCGGCTCCTCCTCCACACAAGATGGCGAGAGCTCGGCCGCTGAGCCCAGCGCCGCCACGGCATCGCGGCTTCCTGGGCGCGGCGGCCGAGGCTCGGCACAGCCCCTTCTGTGACCCGACCGAGCTCGGGGAAACGTGGGGCTGCTTTCCGGGAAGGACGGACGGGAGGGAGGGCTTGCCTGCGGCGCGGAGGAGACCCAGCTGGGACGCGAATGGTGGCCGGGGAGAGTCGCCCTTGCCTCCGTGCCTCGGAAGCTGGCTGGCGGGCCGGGGCCGGCGAGGAGGGCTGCTGGCTGCTGAGCAAGGACGCGCTCGGAGGGCAGCCAGCGCGGGCTCGGCGCCGGGAAGCTGACCTGGGATGGCCGGGAGGCTGCTGCGAGGCCGGGGCGCACCTCTACCCGGGGACGCGCGGAAGTGGGGCCGGCGGGGCCCACGCTGCTGGGGAGCCCGCTCCCGGGGAAAGCCAGAGCCGGGAGCGCGCCCTCGGTCGTGGGTTACCGAGCCCAGAGTGCAAGCGAGGTCACCCTTTCTTCCTGCCCTGAGTGACATTCTTCTAGAAAGAAGGGCGCCTCTACGAGCGAGGCTTCACTTATGGAAATGGGAAACCAGTAGATTCTCCTACCTGACCCTCACTGCAGATACTTGTGCGTTTGTTTCTATGATTTTCAGATCCTAGTGTCTTACTCTTAATAGAAAAAGCCGTCTTGTTCCAAGTAAAGTAAACATTTGGAGCTAGAATCGAGCTGGGCCAAAGGGAAAGTGAAAACCTGGGTCTCGCGTAGTTGGGAGGCGGAAATAAATGGCCAAACCATATATGACAGTAGGTCTCCATCCCGGAACACCGACTTAATGAGCCCTGGACAGTCAATACTTAGTCACTGACTGGCAGCTCCCAGTTTTTTTTTTTTTTTTTTTTTTTTTTTTTTTTTTTTTTTTTTTTTTTTTGCCGCGGCTTCCAACTTGAGACCAATCAGAGAAAGCCAAATCTGTTCTCTAAACCAATGACTCCCTGCTTCTAGCCCTCCTCCCTCTTTCTTTCCAACAACATCCAATGAGAATAAGCCTGAAGCCTTTCTTCCCGCCCACCCCAATTTTCTTTTACTTACTGTAGTGCTTATCTTTTTTTTCCCCTCCTTAAGGGCTCAAATCTTTACCAAACGTCGGTGGATGCTTGCTGACCCCATTGCCATAGCAAGCCCCGAACAAATAACAGCCTATTGTTATTTGATTTAGTTCCATAAAGCAAAGACTGCCGCTTGTTTAAGACAGATTGTTGCACCGTACCTCTGAATAGCCTGGAACTCATGACTGGGATTTACAAGTGTGTGCCACCACACTAAGTACTTGTCATCATCATCTTTATTACTACTACATTTTACTTTTTGCAATTCTGAGTTTAAAGCATGACATCTCCCACCCAGATTTTAAAATAACTACTCATTCAAGGGAATAGGCTCACCCTGGAGAGAAGCTAAGTGAGCTAAATGATCTCTTGAGAAGAGGTACGAGGCCTTGTTTATCCCTTTTTGGTTCTTGGATTTTCAAGACAGGGTTTTTCTATGTAGCCCTGGCGCTCCTGGAACACTGTAGATCAGGCTGGCTCATTCTCAGAGATCTGGCTGCCTCTGCCTACCGCCTCCCTGAGTGCTGAGATTAAAAACCTGCCCCACCACTGCCTGGTCTCAGAATGTTTTTTTGTTTGTTTGTTTTTTTCGAGACAGCTTTGGAGCCTGTCCTGGAACTAGCTCTTGTAGACCAGGCTGGCCTGGAACTCACAGAGATCCACCTGCCTCTGCCTCCCGAGGTGCACCATCACCTCCCGGCCCTCAAATTGTTTTTATTTCTTCCTTTTAAAATATATCTTAGGGCTGGAGAGCTTGTTCATCTGTTAAAGGCTAGGTTCACAACCCAAAATATAAAATGTATTTTATTTGATGTGTATGTTTTGCCTAGAGTATGTCTGTGCACCATTTGCATGCAGGGGGCCTGAGGAGGCCAGAAAGGGGTCTGGATCACCTGGAGCTGGAGTTACAGATGGTTGTGAGCCACCATGTGGGTGCGTGCTGAAACTAAACCAGGATCCTCTGCAAATGCAGCCGGTTGTGATGTTCTTGCGGCTTAGCCATCTCTCCAGCCCCAATTTGCCCCATTAAGCGATAGGAATTTGGAAGTAGGCCTCTCTCTCATGGAGTCCCTTTCCCCTACAGTCTCATACCCATTCAAGGTAAGGGACCAGCCAAAAAATAAATAAATAAGTAAAAGCAAGGGGGTATTAACCGTCACAAATTAATTTGTAAAGGGAACTGGGATCAAGTAATGACAAAAGCTAAAGGAAAGAGACAAGCAAAATGAAATAATCGATATGAAATAGCTGTCCCGTCTCAGTAGGAGCCCTACCGCTAGCACTCTTAAGCAGTCTGCCTCTTTTAAGAGTCAGTGCCCTTTCTCCTCGGCTGTCTATGGCAGCCCTTTTCTGGTGAAGAGAATGGAGATTTACACTCGAATTAGCACCGTTTGGACTATGTATTAGGATTCAAGTTGCTGTGAAGAGATACCATGACCATGGCAACTCTTATAAAGGAAAACATTTAATTAGGGTGGCTCCCTTATAGTTTAGAGGTTCAGTCTATTATCATCATGGTGAACATGGCAGTGTGCAGGCAGACATGGCGCTAGAATAGTAGCTGAATAGTTCTACATCTTGCAGGCAAAAAGAAGGAGGTTTGAAACACTGGGCAGAATCTTGAGCATATATGAGACCTCAAAGCCTGCCACCACAGTGTCACAATTTCTCCAGCAAGACCACACCTATTCCAACAAGGTCATACCTCCTAATAGTGCCGCTCCCCATGAGACTATGGGGGCCAATTACATACAAACACCACAGACTTATTTATTTATTTATTTATTTATAATTTTTAGTTTCTTGAGATAGGGTTTCTCTGTTAGCTTGGTTGTCCTGGAACTCTGTAGACCAGGCTGGCCTCAACTCAGAGATCCACCTGCCTCTGCCTCTGGAGTGCTGTGATTAAAGTTATGCAGGAGCACCACCCAGCCACCATTTAGATCTTTTTAGTGTGGGTTCAATTTTAATGGTTGTGAGGTCCAATGGTCAATCACAATGCATTTTTCTCCCTAGTTCGGATTAGCGCTGAGCTAAACTTCCAATTTAGATTCTTATTTTTAAGGTGACTGGTAATCCATTACTGTCTTTTAAAATGCTTTTTTTGGACCAGGCTGTGTTCACACCCTTAATCATGGTGGGATTAATTGGACGGCAGAAACAGGCAGATCTCTGACAGTTTGAGGTCAGACTATCTACACAGGTCAGCCAGGACTACACAGTGAGACCCTGTCTTTAAAAAAAATAGGGTAGAGGTTTGAAGCCAGATGGCCCAGTGGTAAAGATGTTTGTCACTAAACCTGACAACTTCAATTTGACTCTCAGGACCAGAACTTAATCCTATACGTTGTCCTAAACCTCAAATGTCTGCCCACATAAACAATTAAATGTGATTTTAGAAAATACAAATGTGAGTCTTGAGAGATGGCTCAGAGGTTGGAAGTAATTGCTACTCTTGCAGAGAACCTGGCTGGGTTTAATTTCCAGAATCCACATGATAGCTCAGAGCTAACTCCAGTTCCAGGAGATCTACCACCCTCTTCTGGGCCAGACAGACACACACCTTGCACTTACATGAGGCAAAACACCCATACACATAAAAAAGTAAGACTAAAAACGAGTTCTTTGCTAATGTACAGACTATCTTTTTTTTTTTCTGGTTTTTTGAGACAGGGTTTCTCTGTAGCTTTAGAGCCTGTCCTGGAACTAGCTCTTGTAGACCAGGCTGGCCTCGAACTCACAAAGATCCATTTGCCTCAGTCTCCCAAGTGCTGGGATTAAAGGCTTGTGCCACCAACACCCGGTTCAAAGTATCTTCATATTTATAAAATATATACTTTTTCGGGAAAATGATCCAGAAATCCACCTCCAAGGTAAATAAATATAAAAATACTTTAGCAGTAGGACAAACAAGGATGGAAATGGGTTAGACACATTTTCCTAAACAGCCAGATGTAGTTTGTGGAATTTTACTCTCTATGACAGGTAACATTCCCTGACTACCATCAGTTAGCCAGCTCAGCTGGCCAGGTGTCTGGGCCTCATCAGGGCACACATGGTATAGTCTGATTGTCACCCAGACGTCTAGTATTCATTTTGCTCTTTCGTTTTCATAAGATCACTATGCACCACTAGTTTTTACTTATTAATTTGAAAATAATGTGTGGCTGAAATGAGTGAAATCTGGAAAGTAACTTTTTAGGCACAAACTTACTTTGGTTTATTCAGATCAAGAATAAATTGAGAGGGTCCTCGTGCCAAATGCCTTGGTCCCCTTAGGTACTTTCCAAGTTAGGTCTGGGACCGTTCCTAGCAAATGACATGTGACCCTTTTGAACTGCTGCAATGCTGTGATGGATACCAGGTCCCAGCTGTACCTGAGCCTGTGACAAGATACTCTTTCTAAGTACTCTTCTCTGAGTGGATAGCAAAGAGCCTGAACAACCATGAAGAGTGCCCAGCCACTGAAAGTAGAACTGTAATCTTAAAAATGAGGCCTGAAGCCAGGTGGTGGTGGTGCACACCTTTATTCCCAGCACTTGGGAGTCAGAGGCAGGTAGATCTTTATTCTTTGCCAGCCTGGTCTACATAGCAAGTTTCAGGAAAACCAGAACTACATAGAGAGAGCCTGTCTTAAATAAATAAGAAAATAAAATCATACTGTTTTGTGTGTATGTGGGGTGTAGATGTTCACAGTGCACATATGCAGGTCAGAGGACAGCTCTATAGAGTCAACCCTTTCTTTTTACCTTCTCTTCGGCTCCTGGCAGCAAAGCGCCGTTACCTGATTTACCATTCTGCTGGCCCCAACCTATCCCTCCCTCTCTCCCTCCCTCCCTTCCTTCCGTCCTTCCTTTCTTTTCTTTCTTTATAGGCAGTGTCTTACTATGTAGCTATGGTTGTCCTGGAGCTCACAAAGATTCACTGCTGCTGCCTCTCTGGGCGCTGAGATCAAAGGAGTACACTACCATGCCCAGCTTCTCTTTCTTTAAATAATTTCTTAATACATTATTCTGTCACCCTTTCCAGTTCTTAGAATCTCCCTTTGTTGGATCTTCCCCTCAACTTGGATTCATGCTCAAAAATTTCTCCATTCATTCTGTCTTTTCTTTGTTTGAATCAGGATCTTGTGTAGCCCAGGCTGGCCTGGGGCCTGCTCTGCAGATGACCCTGAGTTCTTACTCTGAGGATGACCTGAACTCTTACTCTGAGGATGACCCTGAACTCTTACTCTGAGGGTGACCCTGAACTCTTACTCTGAGGATGACCTGAGTTCTTACTCTGAGGATGACCTGAACTCTTACTCTGAGGATGAACTGAACTCTTACTCTGAGGATGACCTGAACTCTTACTCTGAGGGTGACCCTGAACTCTTACTCTGAGGATGACCTGAGTTCTTACTCTGAGGATGACCTGAACTCTTACTCTGAGGATGACCTGAACTCTTACTCTGAGGGTGACCCTGAACTCTTACTCTGAGGGTGACCCTGAACTCTTACTCTGAGGATGACCTGAACTCTTACTCTGAGGGTGACCCTGAACTCTTACTCTGAGGATGACCTGAACTTTTATTCTAAAGATGATCCTGAGCTGACCCCCTTGACTTCCCATAGGTTTCTTTCCCTTCCAATCAATAAACTGAGACATTCTTCCGTTCCATATTCAGCCCCTGCTAAAGGTCTCCTGGGGACAGCAGCTATGCCACATGGGAAAAGCCCTGCAACTTCTTCCTCTGTATTATCACTTCCACCCCGCCCCCAGTATAGCTGCCACTGTTCCAAGCCAGGAGTATTTTTTTTCTTTTTTTCTCTTGTTTGACTATTCCTGTAGCTTCTTGGACTTCTTCTGCCTCTCCGTCTCTAGCTCATTGTGCACATGAAGGCACAGGAATTTTCCAGTCAGGTCACCGACCAACTCCAGAGGCTTTAAAATGATTCTGTTACAGACAGAATAAAATGAAGTCCCCATCTCTCTTCAAAACTAGAGGCTCCCAAAGTGGAGCTAGACCTAATGCTCTGAGTCACTGCTAAAACTATTTTCACGATTTAAAAATTTTATTTATTTATTAGATTTGTTACTTTATGTGTACGATTCGCCTGTCTTTGTGTCTGTGCACCATTTGCATGCCTGCTGCTAGAAGAGGACACCAGATTCCCCGGAGCTGGAGTTACAGGTGGTTGTGAGTACCCATATAGACATAAGGACCTGAACTCCGATCCTGAGCAAGAGCAGCCACTGCTCTTAACTGTGGAGCCATTTCTCCAACCCTCTTTTTCTCTTCATTTTTAAAGATAAAGTCCTTTTTTCAGTAGCTATAGAGTCAGTCCTGGAACTTGCTCTGTAGATCAGGCTGGCCTCACGCTCACAGAGATCCACCTGCCTCTGCTCCCCAAATGCTGGAATTAAAAGTGTGCACCAACACTGCCCAACTAAGATAATTCTTTGGAGCCTGTCCTGGAACTAGCTCTTGTAGACCAGGCTGGCCTCGAACTCACAAAGATCTGCCTGCCTCTGCCTCCTGAGTGCTGGGATTAAAGGCGTGCACCACCACCGCCTGGCCGATAAAGTCTTACTAAGTAGTCCTGACAGTAACCTCCTTTGTGACAGTCTTCCTGCTCATAAGTGCTGAGAACACAAATGTTCGCCACCCTGCTGTCTGGCACAATTGCGTGCATACGTAATGGTATTTAAAACCACTCCCTTATTCTGTATGTCATTTATTTGAAATGTCTTGCTTATTGCCTTTACCAAGCCCAACTTGGTAAATCCACTTCTCCACTGAGCATGCTGTTCAGTCCGCGGTGCTCCTTTGCACTCCTGCTACATGGAGCTCTTTTATTGCTAAGGTGCTCCTGGCAGGTGGACTCAGCACAGTCTGGATTTTTCCAGGGCAGCTGTCACTAGCGCAGCTGTTTATTTTCTAAAGTTCCCCAGTGTGGCCTGAAAAATATGTTATATGGCCCTACTGTTTTTAGCTGTTCATAAATATGCTTAATTTTTTTTGTTGTGTTGTTTTTGTTTTTCAAGACAGGGTTTTTCTGTGTAGCCCTGGCTATACAGGAACTCACTCTGTAGACCAGGCTGGCCTCAGACTCACAGAGATCCGCCTGCCTCTGCCTCCCAAGTGGGGAATAAAGGTTTGCGCCACCACTGCCTGTCTAATATGATTCTAACACACTGAGGACAGGAGCAAAGTCATGTTCATCTTTCCTTTGCCAATGACACACAGTAAGGGGCTTTGTGTGCGTGTAGAAGAAGCTCAGGAATGTTTGGTGAACTGATTGACTAATAGATCGAAATAATGAGCTTGAAAAGTCTTTCATGATGTCTAACCCATTATAAATATGTTTTCTTTTCTCTTATTTATTTATTTAATCTTTGGAGACAAAGTCTCACTATCAGCTCTGACTGACCTGGAACTCTGTAGACCAGGCTGTCCTCAACTCAGAGAGAGCTGCCTGCCTCTCTCTCTCCTAAGTGTTGGAATTAAACATATGAGCCACCACACCTGAGTAGTTATTTTCTTAAAGTTCAACAGATGTTGCTCTTCTTTCTCTCAGATGGCTCCAAATGGCATGTGTTCTCCCAAGCTCTTTGTCTAACTGTACCTGGCTATGTACTGGCTTATTTGCTTTTTTCTGAATTTCCTGTGCTTCTTATTGTAGAATCGAAGCTAGTTTTAAATTTAGACATGGTGTCTTACAGTTCTTTATTTCTCTTAGCAGACCAACCCTTTTATTGTTTTGCTCTGAGACAGGGTCTCATTCTGTAGCCCAGGCTGTGTTCAAACTTACGGTCTCCTTCCTCAGATTTACTGGTGCTGGGATCAGCAGCGCTAGGAAGGCTGAGGTTCATGATGAGCTGGTTTATGGAGAGCGTTTCTACAGTTGCTGGCTGGTTGCTTTGCAGGAAGGAGTGAAATGATGAAAGTGGACTCTGGTTAGCGGCCACAGTCATTTCTCTACTTGAAAACACTTATTTTGGTGTTCCAGCCCCCGAAGCAGGAGTCCCAGATGTCTGCCTGCTACCTTTGGCACTAGCTAGCACACAGGTGTGAATGAGCGAGCAGAACAGTGTCTTTTGGAAGTAGTGGAAGAATCATCATGAAGTAATAAACCCTCCCAAAGCCTGTCCACTCATCTGTGAAATGAGGCTGATGCACATGCTCCTGGGGGTGGAGGGTAAGAAAAGTAAATGAGAGAAGCATGTGGCATGCTTGGCATAGGGCCTGACTCATTGCAGGCCACAATAAACAATGGCCATTTTGACTGTGGGCCATCTAGATGGCTTCAAAGCTGTTTTGATGCTAAAGGTGAAGCTAGCTTTTGCAATGAAGTTATCCATTTTTTAATTAAATCCTGTTTCTAGCATCAAGAAGCTATAATTATTTACTTATTCATTCAACCATTCATGCTTTTGTCAATCACTCATCAGTCATTTTAAAAAGATTTGTTGTTAATTGTGTGTGTGCTCACACATGAATGTATGTGTGGGTGCATGTGTGGAGGAGTGCTCACACATGTGCCCAAGGAGCCTACAGGTGCTAGATTCTTTTGTTACAAGAGGCTGTGAACCATCTGAGGTTGGGGCTCTTACATGCTCTGGACCATTGGGCCACCTCCCCAGCCCCCATTCATCAGTTACGTATTCTCTGCCAAGTAAACAATAAATGCTTATGGGGCCGGCAAGATGGCTCAGCAGGTGAAGGCACTTTGCCACCAAGCCTGACGACCTGATGACCCGAGTTTGATCCCAGGATCCCCATAAAAGGTTAAAGGAGAAAATTGTCCTCTGACTCCCACTTGCATCCCATGGCATACACACATACACAAGTAAATACACATAAAAAAGAAATCAAAAACTACTGAATAAATAATAGAATAATATTTAATATCTTGGGGAGATAAAGACTTTGGGAGCTATGTATGCCTTCACATGGGCATAAAATGACCGATATCCAGGATCAGGTCACCAAGCCAGATGTTTAAGGTGTAAATTCAGCCATAGCGGTAGTTTGAGACACAGCCAAGAAGACACACCATTCCTTTAAACCTAACGATTTGTGACCTCCTCCAAGCAGATGAGTGCCCCAAGCCCAAAAGGAAAAATCAAGGAGTTGAAATTTTGTGTCTCGGCTTCCTTCCTTCACATCTAGACTCATCTCCCACAGAATCTAACCTTTCTTCTCTCCTTGATATCTCTTCCCTTCAGGGTCACGAGAAGACTTTACTCACTCTCTCCCTTGTGGCACTAGTGGCCGAATTTCCATTACTGTGCAGATCAATCGGTGTGCGGGGTAAAGCTCTACATTTGCCCTCCGTGAGGACTGGCTCCCTCTTATGTTTTCACGGCTTGTGTCCAACAGCATGCACCAGCCCTGCTGGGTGTCCTGTGTGTTTTTACTTTAAGGGGCTCTTGAATCAACTGCTCATTCCTTCCCTCTAGTCTCCTGGAGTCCTAAGTCAGTTGGGTTTCATCTCTAAGATAATATATTCTTAACCGCTGAGAATATATATATAATTAGCCAGGCGGTGGTGGCACACATCTTTAAACCCAGCACTTGGGAGGCAGAGGCAGGTGGATCTCTGTGAGTTCGAGGCCAGCCTGGTCTACAAAGAGGAGTTCCAGGACAGCCAGAGATGTTACACAAAGAAACCCAGTCTTGGAAAAACAAAAAACCAAACCAAACAAACAAAAATTGAATGCCCTGAATCTACCCAGTCCCTCTTGCCTAGTTGTCCCCACCTTCATTCCGACAGAATCGTCCTTGTTGGCCTGTTTACTGTTGTAGTGTTCTAGCCGAGTCTTCCTCACGACCCTCCCACAGAGGGCCTCTGATGATTTACAGTTTAGCTCTCTCGCCTGGGACCTTTGTCTTTGGGTTGTCTTTCCCCCAGCAGCGTCCCTCTCCACACCTTATCCTTTAGGTTTCTAAATAAATCTCATTCTTCAAAGAAACAGACTTCAAACCTCACCCTGCTGTCTGTCTCTCATGAGATTTTTTTTTTATGAAATCCTTATCAAATGCTGAAATTATTTTATTTCTTCATTTGCTGACTTGCTTGTCATTTGTCTCCCCTGTGAGACTAAGCTTCAGGAGAGCAAAGTTTACATGTATTCTGTCCCAAGTGCCTAGAATAATCTAACTAAACAATTATAAGGATTCTAGCCCTAGCTATCTTAAATTGCAAATTGTGTAGCTTTTCTGATTTATTCTTTTTTTTCCATTTATTTACTTGTGATTTTTTTTTGTGTGTGTGTGTGTCATGGGTGGTTTATTTATTTAGTTAGTTAGTTAGTTTATAGTATTCTGTCTGCATGTATGCCTGCAGGTCAGAAGAGGGCACCAGATTTCATTACAGATGGTTGTGAGCCACCATGTGGTTGCTGGGAATTGAACTCAGGACCTCCGGAAGAACAATCCGTGCTCTTAACCTCTGAGCCATCTCTTCAGCCCCTACTTGTGATTTTTGTTTGTTTGTTTGTTTTCTTTTGTTTTGTTTTTGCTTGTTTTAAGACAGGGTCTTACTGTGCACCCTGGCCTGGCCTGGAACTTGCTATGTAAAGCAGTCTGGCCATAAACTCACAGAGATCCTCCTGCCTCTGCTTTCCAAGTACTAGGATTAAAGACTGCATCATTGAATCAAGCCCGACTCAATGTCTTCATTTTAGCTTGCAACTAGTTTGTCATCATAGACTGCAGAGATGCCTCAGCAGACCTTGTCTCCCCACTACCTATACCCAAGTGTCTGCCCTGTTCCTCTTCCCTAACTGCCTCTGGGAGCAGGTTCTGTCTAGACTTTCCCCACAAAGCATGCCCAAGGGGAGCAATGCCATCAGTGACCTTTGCTGTTAATCCAGGGGCAGATGACCTAGTTCTTGGCTTTTCCACAGCTGTATTTCCCCCATTTTTTTTTTCTGTACAACGTGGTCCTTTGAGCTGCGCTGGTAAAAATAAAATAAAATAAAGCGTTTTTGTGTTCTTCCCCCTCCCCCCCCCACATACTTCTTGGGTTTCTGTTGTGCTCCTCAGGCTGCCTTCCAGCACTGCGCTGCCCACAGTCGTGAATTGCTGCTCTGTGTGGGGGCGGAGCTGTGTATGTGCAGGCACTCACCCCTGCACATCGATTGATGTCCTCCTCAATCCCTTCTCTGTCATTTATTTTTCTGAACAGGGGCTCTTACTGAACCTGGAATTCATTGGCTAGACTGGCAGGCCAGCAAGCCCAAGGGTTCACCCTCCTTTCCCCCTCAATGTCAGGGTTACAGGTATGTCACCATGCTCTACACTTAAGCCATCTCCCTAGCCCTGTCATGACTCCTCTATAATCCTATCTGTCAAATGACTAGAACAGAAATGATGTCATACTCTCTCAAGAATCTTGGCTAAGTAGAGGAAAAAAAGAAAGTCATCGTGAAAGGGACTTGGCAGTTATTCTCGGGGGTTATGGTTAGAGCATGGTCGGATACTCAGAGTGGCCTTACTGTTTAGAATAGTAAGGGGACACAATACGATAGTTAAAAAGCAGTGAGTTTTCAGCATCCCCTGTTGGATATGTGCTGTCATAACCCAGGCAGCTCCTAAGTGCCTGGGCATGCTGTTGCATAGAAGCTGTGCACCTCATGCTGTATATGTCATCTCTACGTTATTTACACCTCATACAATGTAAGTGACATGTAATCAGCTGCTGTACTCTATTGCTAAGGGAAGGGTAACAAGAGGAAAGGTCTGTGGGCATTTAGTACTGATGCAATTACTTTTTCAAATGCGCTTAACTTTAGGTGATTTGACTCCAAAGATGTGGCACCCAGGTGTGTAAGGCCAACTGTTTTGAGTGAATGACCAACAGTTTGGGAGGCAGGGCTGTCGGAGAAGCTGGGAGAGCTGCAGTAAAGCATCCAGACAAAAGGCAGGACTCCCAGTTAAACCAGAATTCCATATAAATAATGGGTTTTTTTTTCAGTATATATGTGTTTCGAATACTGAATTATGGGACTTGGGGATGCAGCTCAGTGATAGGACACTTGGCTAGCATGAGTAAGGCTAAAAGTTCCATTCCCAACACTGAAAGAAAAATTGAATTGTAATTAATGGGAATATACTAGACAATGATGATGTAGGAGGGTCTTCTGTATTTGTGTGTTGCTTTCATTGGTTGAATAAAGAGACTGCCTTGGCCTTTTGATAGGACAGCCCTTAGGTGGGTGGAGTAGACGAAACAAAATTCTGGGATAAAAAGGACAGAGTCAGGGAAATTCGCCCACCATAAAGCCTACCAGGTCAGACACACTAAATCTTTCCCGGTAAGCCACGACTTGTGGTGACACACGGATTATTAAAAATGGGTTAAACAAATATGTAAGAGTTAGCCAATAAGAGACTAAAGCTAATGGGCCAGACAGTATTTCAATAAATACAGTTTCTGTGTAATTATTTCAGGTATAAACTAACCAAACACCAGGAACGCAGCCCTCTCCTCCCTACTACAGTTTGCGCCCAACATGGGACCTGAACCCATGACCCTGGGATCAAGAGTCCCATGCTCTACCATTATTTTGACAGCCGGGAGCCGGCTGGAAGGACACAGTCCACATGCCTCTTACTACACAACGATTTGTAATTTATTTGAAAAAAGAGCCGGGCCAGGTGGTGGTGGCACACGCCTTTAATTCCAGCACTCGGGAAGCAGAGGCAGGTGGATCTCTGTGAATTCAAGGCCAGCCTGGTCTACAAGAGCTAGTTTCAGGACAGGCTCCAAAGCCACAGAGAAACCCTGTCTCGAAACCCCCCCCCCCAAAAAAAGAAAAAAGAGCTGGGCAATGTGGTGATATTTTGTTTGTGTTTTAACTAATAAAGTGTGTCTGAATATCAGACTGCAGTGCTAAGCCACTGGAGGTCAGGCAGTGATGGCACACACCTTTAATCCCAGGATTCAGGAGACAGATGTTAAAGAAGAGAGGGCCTGCTTTTGGTCCCGGCTGCCTGGCTAGCTAATACCCAAAATAATCACACAAAAACTGTATTAATTAAATTACTGCTTGGCCCATTAGCTCTAACTTTTTATTGGCTAACTTTTACATCTTGATTTAACCCATTTCTATTAATCTGTATATAATTACGAGGTCATGGCTTACCAGGAAAGATTTAGCATGTCTGACCTGGTGTCTCCATGGCGGCTCTCCTTTCTTCTCTCCACATTTTTCTCTCCTTTCTTCTCTCAGCATTCAGTTCAGTTTTCCCCGCCTACCTAAATTCTGCCCTATCAGGCCAAGCAGTTTCTTTACTGATTAACCAATGAAAGCAACACATAAACAGAAGGAGCTCTTATACCAGACAGAGGCAGGCAGATCTCTGTGCATTCTGGAGATTGATCCAGTCTCAAAGAGAAACAGAGCCAGGCAGTGGTGGCTCACACCTTTAACCCCAGCACAAGGGAGGTGGACATGGGAAGTGATGTGACTGAACAGAAAGGAGAACATAAGGCAGGAAGAGACAGGCGCTCAGATGCAGTCTGAGCATGAAGTTTGAGGATTAGTAGAGAAAGGGTCACCTCTTCAATCTGAGGATTCGGGAGAGGTAGAAGGTCTCTCTAGTGGCTGCTCTGCTTCTCTGATCCTTCGGTTTTCACCCCCTAATATCTGACTCTGGGTTTTATTTATTAAGACCAATTAGAATTTGTTCTACAGGGTGGTGGTCATACACACTTTTAATTCCAGCACTTGGGAGGCAGAGGCAGGCGAATCTCAGTGAGTTTGAAGCCAGCCTGACCTACAAAGTGAGTTCCAGGGCAGCCAGGACTGTTATATAGAGAAACCCTGTCTTGAAAAAAGAAAGAAAGAAAAAAGATTTACGTGTATGTGTGTGTTCCTGCCTGAGTTTATGTGTACTACATACATGTAGTGCCCTCAGAGGCTGGAAGAGGGGACTAGACTTTCAGGGGCTACTGTTAGGGATGGTGTGAGCTGCCTGTTGTAAACAGGGGAATCAAACCTGACTTCTCTGTCAGAGCAGTAAACACTCTGACCCACTGAGTCAACCCTCCTACCCATATTTGAATTCTTTTTTTTTTTTTTTGAGACAGGGTTTCTCTGTAGTTTTGGAGCCTGCCCTGGAACTAGCTCTTGTAGACCAGGCTGGTCTTGAACTCACAGAGATCTGCCTGCTTCTGCCTCCTGAGTGCTTGGATTAAAGGATGAATTCAATATTCTGTCTGTGTGTATACCTTCAGGCCAGAAGAGGGTACCAGACCCTATTACAGATGGTTGTGAGCTACCATGTGGTTGCTGGGAATTGAACTCAGGACCTTTGGAAGAGCAGGCAATGCTCTTAACCTCTGAGCCATCTCTCCAGCCCTAAAGGATGAAATTTTAATTTAACCAATCTCCCTATATTTTTATTTGTCAAATCTAAGAACCTGCCTGGGGGAAGCTGTGCAATACTAGTGTGGAAATATTTTAAGAGGTGTTACATTTGTTTATGCTGTGGAACATTTGTTTCAATGATGCAAAGATGTGTTGCATTCTTTTATGTTGCATGTTTAACTCTGTGAAGCTGCGTTACTTTGCCTGTCTAAAACACCTGATTGGTCTAATAAAGAGCTGAACAGCCAATAGCTAGGCAGGAGAGAGAAGTAGGTGGGGTTGGTGAGCAGAAAGAAGAAATAAGAGGAGAAATCTGGGAGGAGAGGATCAAGGAAGGAGAGAAGGAGGAAGACTCCAGGGGCCAATCACCCAGCTACACAGTCAGCTACACAGCCAGCTATGGAGTAAGAAGCAAAGAAAGGCTGGGCAATCATGGCACATGCCTTTAATCCCAGCACTTGGGAGCTAGAGGCAGGAGGATCTTTGACTTTGAGACTAGCCTGTTCTACAGAGTGAATTCCAGGACAGCCAAGGCTACACAGAGAGACCCTGTCTTGAGGGAGGAAAAAAAGAAGTAAAGAAAGATATGCATAAATAGAGAAAGGGAAAAGCCCAGAGGCAAAAGGTAGATGGGATAATTTAAGAAAAGTTGGTAAGAAATAATTCAAGCTAAGGCCAGGCATTCATAAATAAGAATAAGCCTCCATGTGTGATTTATCTGGGAGCAAAGTGGTGGCCCCCCACAAAGAGGGGGAAAGAGTAAAGAAAAAAGAGCAAAGAGTAAAAAAATAACCAACTACACAATATCATTCGGATACTGTCCCACTTTGAGACTTGTCCACAAGGGTGGGGGAGTATGAGGTGGTCTTGTCAGAGAACTGGGACAAGCCAGATCTGGCCTGATGTCCAAAAAAGAGCAATGGTTGTTTTCTGAGACACATTTAATAGGTGAAGGGTCAGTAACAACCCAAACAGTTGAAAATACAGGGGCATGGCCATAAAAACTCATATTTGGGCCCACAATCTGTCACTCCATAGCTAGATGACCTGGGGAAAGTTGCTTTATATTTCTAAGACAATTTCCAAACACACCAAAAATTATTATTGTTGACACCAGGATTGTGTTCGTAACTTTTGCTCTCTGTAGCCTATTTAAGGCAAGAAAAGTCTGTTTTGGCTCATTGTTTCAGAGAGATTTCAGTCCATCACAGCAGGAAAAGCCAGCAGAGTTCATGGAGATAAGAGAGTAGGGGCTGATGTTCCTACATGGGTCAGTTAATCCATGCTGCTAGAGATTCAGACTCAGGTCCTTAGGCTTACATAGCAAGCCCTTTATCCCCGAAGCCATATTGCCAACCTCTTGACTGATCTCATTTAAAAAAAAAAAAGATGTATTCATTTATTAAGTATACAGTATTCTGTCTGCATGTATGCCTGCAGGCCAGAAGAGGGCACCAGATCTTACTACAGATGGTTGTGAGCCACCATGTGGTTGCTGGGAATTGAACTCGGGACCTCTGGAAGAGCAGGCAGTGCTCTTAACAGCTGAGTCATCTCTCCAGCCCTGTTCTCATATTTTTTTAAAAGACAGTGTCTTGCTATGTAGTCCTCCTTGACCTGGAACTTGCTATGCAATCCAGGCTAACTTCAAACTTACAGTTTATTTATTTTATGTGCATTAGTGTCTTGCCTGCATATGTGTCTGTGTAAGGGTGCCTGATCCCCTGGAACTGGAGCTACAGACAGTTCTGAGATTGGGTGCTTGGAATTGAACCTGGGTCTTCTGGAAGAGCAGTCAGTGCTGTTAACCATTAAGTCATCTCCAGGCGGATCTCTGTGGGTTCGAGCCCAGCTTCGTCTATAAGAGCAAGTTCCAGGACAGACCCCAAAGCTACAGAGAAACCCTTTCTTGAAAAAACCAAAACAAACAAAACAAAAAAATTAAGCCATCTCTCTAGTCCAAGGAATGCATTTATTAATTTTAAAAAATCAATATAAGTTGAGTCTGGTGCTGATCCCTAAAACCCAGCATCTGGGAGTCTGAGGCAGGAGTATCTTGAGTTCGGTGTAAGCCTGAACTACATAGTGAGCTTTAGGTTAGCCTGGCTATAGGGTGAAAAACCTAGCCCAAATTTAATTAATACTCATAAAGATAAGCAGCAATTACATACTTTCAATATTGTGTGCTATGTATTTTTTGTTGTTGTTGTTGGTGGTGGTGCTTGTTTTATGGTTTTTCGAGACAGGATTTCTCTGTTTAACAGCCCTGGTTGTCCTGGAACTCTAGACAAGGCTGACACAGAGACCCTCCTGCTTCTGCCTCCCAAATGCTAAGATTAAAGGCGTGTGCCACCAGGTCCAGCATTGCTTAGACAAGGTCCCGTGAACTCACACTCACACTCACTCTATAGCTGAGGCTGTCTTTAAACTCCTGACTGTTTTTACATCTACTTCCAAGTGTTAGGATTATAGGCACATGGCACTATGCCTAGGTACTTCTGTGTGTGTGAGAGAGAGAGAGAGAGAGAAAGAGAGAGAGAGAAAGAAAGAGAGAGAGAGTAAGAGAGAGAGAGAGCAGGGGCTTATTCCTGTGTGCAGATGCACTTGTCTGTGTTGGTGATTCTGGAGGCCAGCGATTGGTATGGGAATTGCCTTTCTCAATTGCTTCCTCACCTTGTTTTTTGAGGCAGGGTCTGTTGTTACAGAGCTCCATAGTTTATTTTGGCTAAATTGGCTCACCAATGGATGCCTCTCTCTCCCCATCCACTTGTCTCTGCTCCCCAGAGCTGGGGCTACATTCACATGCTGCGATGCCTGACTTTTTCTGTGACTGCTAGAAATCTGAACTCAGGTCCTTATGCTTACACAGCAAGCCCTATACCCTGAAGCCGTATTGCCAACCTCTTGACTACTCTGTTTTTTTTTTTTTTTTTTTTAAGACAGTGTCTTGCTATGTAGTCCTGCTTGGCCTGGAACTTGCTATGTAAACCAGGCTAACTTCAAACTTGCAGTGATCCTCCTGCCTTTGCTTCTTGCATGGTAGAATTAAATTCATACACTATCATACTGGCTGTAATACATACTAGTACAGAGGAAATCAAGGAACCCAAGCGGGGAATAATGAATGACTTCCAAGAGAAATTTAAGTCTGCATTGAGACCTGTAAGATGAGTCAGAACTAACCAGAGGAATGGGGGGGATAAGAATAGAATTCAGAAAGCCCACAGACAAAATGGAGTTTGACAGGGTTGACATAAAGTGGTTCAGGTTGGATGGAGAACAGAGTTGTAGGGAAAGAAGCAGATGGAAAGAGGGAAGCAGGGGCCAGATGGTGAGAAGCTTTGTGGGTCCGCTAAGGAGTTTGCTCTTTATCTGGTGACTATAAAAGGTCATGACAGCAGGTGTTCAAACTTAGGTCCTTCAGGGACGAGACAGGTAACAGAAAGGAGTGGGATACAAGGGGCAGTGGGAGCCACAAGACTTCAAGAGCACATGGTTCCTGAGAAACTGCCAGATTCAAGTATTGAAGCCCTTACTCTAGCAAAGGTGGCGTGGCATGTGTTATGTGACACTAGTCCCGGGGAGATAGAAACAGCATCTACTTACACAGACAGGGAACTGAAAACGGGTCTAAGTAAGGACACCACCAGATGAACAAATAACTTCTTGGGGTCAATTACAGAGTTTCCCCTAGTCTTTAGAACTTGCTGAGTCTGACCTTGCTTCTTCAGAGGAAATTGCTACACAATGTATTTGTATTTTAGAATAAGACATTAGAATGTGTAGGCACAGGGCCTAAATCAGAGGCAGAAAAATCAGAAGTTATCCCAGTGAAAAAGGAAAGTATGAGCTAGGATCAAGTGTGAACAAGAAAGGTGGGCTGCTTATAGAGCTGCTTAGGAGAAGATAATAGCTCTTTTTTTTTTTTTTTTTTCCGAGACAGGGTTTCTCTGTGGCTTTGGAGCCTGTCCTGGAACTAGCTCTTGTAGACCAGGCTGGCCTCGAACTCACAGAGATCCGCCTGCCTCTGCCTCCCGAGTGCTGGGATTAAAGGTGTGCGTCACCACCGCCAGGCGATAATAGCTCTTGTAGACAAACTCGATGTGAGGCTGAAGGAGAAGCCAAGATTACTATTGCTATTGCAGGGAAGATTCAGTTGCATACGTTGAAAGCTAACAAGTCCCATGATAGAAGAACCAAAGGGAAGAAGACACGAAGAACTAAAAGGATGAGAGATGAAAGATGGCATATGAGGGGTTGGGAAGACGGCTTAATGGGGAAGAACTGTGAAATCAAGTGAGTCTGAGTTTAAATCCCCAGCGCACATGCAAAACGCCAGACATGGCTGTGTGTACCTGTAACTCCATGGTTGGAGTGGTGGGGAGAGAGGCAAGGGGATCCCAGGAACTGGATTGTGGGTAAGCCTAGCTAAAATGGCAAGCTTCCAGCTCAGTTAGTGAGTATGTGTGTGAGAGAGGGACTGTCTCAAAACAAAACAAACAAACAAAGCACAAACTGAGGTGTGGAGCAATAGAGGAGACACGGAAAGTATTCTTGCGGCCTCATCAAGTTAGACATTCATTTAATTCCCATTCCTACCAAAACCTCACTAAAGTGACAGAGAAAAAGAGTTTCCCATCTGAAGATGGTGTCCCCTGTGATCCCAGCACTTGGATCATCCAAAGTCTGAGGCCAGCTGGCTATACAGTGAGACCTAGTGCAACTGAACCAAACCAGAAAACAGGCAGAAAGTGGGCAGGAGCAGGGATAGAAGGTGATGGAGTTAGCACAGCTAGAAAGTGTGCACACTCAGCTGTCAGGAAAAGTCACCAAGCAACCTAATTTTCACCAAAGATTTTTCCGCAGGCTTCTGGAATTTCCATGGGTACTTCTGGAAGCTGTGATAAGCAGAGATGACAGATGAGAGACTGGTTGAAAGTCAGTTTAAGCCAGCATGACAGAGGCAGGTGGAGCTCTGTGAGTCTGAGGCCAGCCTGGTCTACAGAGAGAGTTCCAGGACAGCCAGGGCTACATAACAGAGAGACCCTGTCTCAAAAAGAAAAGAAAAAGTTTATCAACGGCTCTTATGGTGCATACTTGCAATTCCCATACTTTGGAGGTAGAGGAAGGATGATCAAAAGTTCCAGGACAGCCTCAGCTCTGTAGTGAGTTTGGGACTAGCCTGGGCTATATGAGATCCTGTCTCGATAAAATAAACAAAAATAAAAAAAATAAGAAAGTTGCCCAGGTGATGGTGGCACACACCTTTAATCTCAGCACTCAGGAGGCAGAGGCAGGTAGGTCTGTGAGTTCAAGGCCAACCTAATCTACAGAGCAAGTTGCAGGATATCCAGGGCCATACAGAGAAATAATGTCTTAAAACAAACAAACAAACAAATAAAAGTTGGATTACTATTAAGTTGGACTATAGGGTAAAAAGTCCAAACTCACTTCGAGGTTTTAAAAACCCACCAATCCCTGAGCTTCCTCCTAGATCAGGCCACAAAATCCCACCAATCCCGGGCCACCCTGGAAAGCACTGCCCCACTCCCAAGAAGCCCTATATAAAGCCTGCCTCCCACTTAGTTCTGCTGCTTCTCCCCCAGCAGAGGCGGCCACCCTCTTGTGTCTTTCTCAATAAATCTCCTGCGAGTTTGTTGTGCAGTGTGACTTTGTAGTATTCCTTGGCTCCTAACTGCCAGGATACCTTTCCCTTCAGAGTTGGAATAGTTATGTTGGGGAAACTTTTCTCCTCAGAGCTGTAACACCTACATAGACCCCCAGTTCCCTTCATGGCTCCAAGTAGCTCTTGCTTTACTGCTATCTGCAGAGAAAGATGGAGGTCTATTTTTTTGGCCTAAGGTGGAAATTACTAGACTCTGAACATGCCTAAAGGTAACAACCCAGTCAGGTCTAATGAAAGCCCCAAACAATAAACAGCCCTTTTCCACACATAGCTACACACAGAGACAGCAAAGGATGACCAGGCTATCTGGAAAGTTCTCTTATATGCAGGGACACCAAATAGAAAGATGGGGAAAAATGCTTGAGGAAATAGCGGGAAAAAGCCTACTTCCTGCCTCTCTTCTTTTCTCTCTACTGATTTTGTCCTAAAGGAAAGTAGGCATCGAGGTGGGGGTTAAGAGGGGCAGGAAGGGCTAGAAGGGCTCCTGGGGCTGAGCGGGAGGAGGAGTAGCAGTGGGGAAGTTAGCGGTGGTTAGAGCAAGGCACACAAGAGCATGTAGTTGGCACATACCCAGATAGGACATAATAAAGCTTTAGAGCCATCTTATAGAAACAGTCAACATTAACAGCAAGAACAAAGTATCACTTGTGCCCTGCCCATAATTCATGAGTCTGATCACCAGAAAACCCAAACTGAGGGATGTTGTACAAGGCTTGTAAAAACAAACCAACAAAATCCCTCCAAACTGTCACAATTGTGAAAGTTAGGGAAACCCTAAGCAAGTTTCCAAAGTGAAAGAAAAGAAATATATCATAGTACAATGTTATAAAAGTTGATACTATAACTAAATTGGCTAATGCACTAAAAATACTCTACTGTTAAGTTCTGGGAGCAAAGAGACCTGCAGGAAACTTGTTATGCATTCCTTACTTAATATTGTTTATTGTTTGTAATTTTGTATTTGGTGTCTGTTCCTATTGTATATAGCTGTGTTGGGTTTGGATTGATCTTGTTTAGAAAAAAGAGGGAGATGATGGGGGAAAAGCCATTAACCAATCACATCAAGTTGGGGTGTGGCCACGTGGACCCCAGGTAGAAAATCGAGAGAACACAGGCTGCTCTCTCTCCTTGCGGTGTCCGCCTGACGGATAGGACTTCGGCGTGAGTAACATGAGTTTCCTCCCTTTTCATTCATTAAGAATACCCGTTCCTATTGAGCTGGCTTGGTTATTGATTTGTGCCGACTTAATACTTCTTCACAATAAAAATAAATAAATTGTATTTTTTAAAAAAAAATGTGATAAGGATGTTGAAGTGTAGCTTTCCACAACTGATGGCTTCTGACGGGGGTGCAGGTGGGGAAGGACTCAGTTTTCTTTCCCTTTTTTTGGTGCCCCCACCACCTGGAAGACTTAGTTTTCTTTAAGGGGCTAGCCACTGGGAGTTTGACCGTGCTCCAATGAGTATATGGGCAACACAAATTGGACGTTTTTCCTCCTTTCTTTCTTTTTCTCTTTTTTTGTGGGGAGAGGGGACAGGGATAGATCACAAGGGTGGGGGTTAGGCTTGAGAGGCCCCGGAAGTGAGTGTGATCTCCATTCATGACATGAAATTCCCAAATAGTCAATTAAAATAATATATAAGAAACACAAACAAACATGATAGAATTCACAGAGGCAACCTGATCTCTATGAGTTCGAGGCCAGTCTGGTCTATCTTTCATAGTGATCCCCAGGCCAGCCAAAGGTATATGGTGAGACTCAGTATCACAACAAAACAAACAGTTCAAGTGATTAGTGGGCAAAACACCTGTCATGCACACATATGTTTAAGAAAGGTCTTAATAGTACGATCTGGTCTCTAACTCTTCTGTTCTTTTTTTTTTTCCTCCTTTTTTTCTCCCATGATATTTATTGAGCTCTACATTTTTCTCTGCTCCCATCCCAGCCTCTCCCCTCCCCCCTTCAATACTACCCCAAGTTCCCCCATGCTCCCAATTTACTCAGGAGATCTTGTCTTTTTATACTTTCTACTTCCCGTGTAGATTATATCTATGTAAGTCTCTCTTAGTGTCCACATTGTTGTCTAAGTTCTCTGGGATTGTGGTTTGTAGGCTGGCTTTCTTTGCTTTATGTTTCAAAACCACCTATGAGTGAGTACCTGTGATAACTGTCTTTCTGTGTCTGGGTTACCTCACTCAAAATAATGTTTTCTAGCTCCATCCATTTTCCTGTGTAGTACTCCATTGTGTAAATGTACCACATTTTTTTTTTATCCATTCTTCGATCAAGGGGCATTTAGGTTGTTTCCAGGTTCTGGCTATGACAAACAAAGCTGCTATGAACATAGTTGAGCACATGTTCTTGTGGCACAATTGAGCATCCTTTGGATATATACCTAAAAGTGGTATTATTGGGTCTTGAGGAAGGTTGTTTCCTAATTTTCTGAGAAATTGCCACACTGACATCCAAAGGGATTGCACCAGCTTGCATTCCCACCAGCAATGCAGAAGTGTTCCCTTTTCCCCACAACCTCTCCAGCATAAGTTGTCATCAGTGTTTTTGATCTTGGCCATTCTTACAGGTGTAAGATGGAATCTCAGGGGCGGTGGTGGCACATGCCTTTAATCCCAGCACTCGGGAGGCAGAGGCAGGCGGATCTCTGTGAGTTTGAGGTCAGCCTGGTCTACAAGAGTTAGTTCCAGGACAGGCTCCAAAGCCACAGAGAAACCCTGTCTCAAAAAAAAAAAATGGAATCACAGAGTTGTTTTGATTTGCATTTCTCTGATGACTAAGGATGTTGAACATTTCTTAAGTGTCTCTCAGCCATTTTAGATTCCTCTGTTGAAGAGTTCTCTGTTTAGGTCTGTACTCCATTTTTTTTTATTGGATTATGTGATCTTTTGGTGTCCAGTTTCTTGAGTTCTTTGTATATTTTGGAGATCAGACCTCTGTCTGATGTGGGGTTAGTGAAGATCTTTTCCCATTCTGTAGGCTGTCCTTTTGTCTTGTTGATCGTGTCCTTTGCTTTACAGAAGCTTTTCAGTTTCAGGAGGTCCCATTTATTAATTGTTTTTCTCAGTGTCTGTGCTGCTGGGGTTCTATTTAGGAAGTTTCCTGTGCCAATGCATTCAAGTGTACTTCCCACTTTCTCTTCTATAAGGTTCAGTATGGCTGGCTTTCTATTGAGGTCTTTGATCCATTTGGACTTGAGTTTTGTGCATGGTGATAGATATGGGTCTATTTTCATTCTTCTACATGTTGATATCTGGTTATGCCAGCACCACTTGTTAAATATGCTTTCTTTTTTCCATTTGATATTTTTTGCTTCTTTATCAAATATCAGATGTTCGAAGATATGTGGATTGATATCCGGGTCTTCTATTCAGTTCCATTGGTCCTCCTGTCTGTTCGTATGCCAATACCAGGCTGTTTTCAGTACTGTAGCTCTGTAGTAGAGTTTGAAGTCAGGGACTGTGATGCCTCCAGAAGTTCTTTTGTTGCCCAGGAATGTTTTGGCTATCCTGGGTTTTTTGCTTTTCTAAATGAAGTTGAGTACTATTCTTTCAAGGTCTTTGAAGAATTTTGCTGGGATTTTGCTGGGCATTGCGTTGAATCTGTAGATTGCTTTCGGTAAGATTGGTCTCTTCTGTTCTAATAAATGTTCCTGCCTTTACTCTGCCCACCAGCTGGCAAGCCACAGTGCTCGGCCTCCAGTGCATTTTAAACAACACAGTAACCTTCCTGCCTACTTCTTTTTCTGGAGTTTTATTTGGTGGTTTTGTTTGTGGTGCTGGGTGTTAAAATTGGGCAAAGTGCGTTCTTTACTATGGGGTGATATTTCCTACTTTGCCTTTGCTTTTTCAAACATCACCTATAGGAGCCTCTCAGGAAATATGGGGACTTGTTTCTTTTGCACTCTCTCTCTCTCACACACACACACATACACACACACACACACACACACACACACACACACACACACCACCTCTACAAGGATAATTACATAATTTTGGTTACTAAGTTCTTGAAGAAAAATTTGAAATGAGTTCAATTTAATAAAGTTTTTTTTGAGAAAGGAAAGGGTTTTAGGATAAGGCAGTATTGCCAGTACAGTTGGTTCCTTATACTGTCCCGTCCATCCACTACACAGGTTACATTTATAAGGAAAAGCAAATACACAGAAACCACCTGACCGGCTGCAATTAATGTTTGTCTAATAGGAGCAGAACACAACAGGCATGGATTTTATACAGACAAGGTCTCATCAGTTGGCAGCCTGTGGTTGGCTGAAGCTCCACCATCTGTTTAATTGGCTGAAGCTTGCATGCAGCTGGAATATACCTGAGTTAGTTTGCTGAGAGTAGCTGGTGGCTGCCTGCAGGGGATCTGCACAAGACTGGGCCTGCTGACAATCAATCATGGATTGGGCAAGGGCGTATGGGGCTCTAACCCTCCTGTGTAACAATTAGCTACCGATGGATCCTGCAGAAGGGAAAGTCACTGTCTTCAGTTGTGTATCGACTGAGGAGTTCACCAACTCCAGTTGATAGTTTGAAACTCCCTGCCACACAGATGACCCTGTTTAAATTAAGGGGGACTCAGGGCTGGGGAGCTGGCTCAGCAGTTTAGAGCACGTGCTGTTTTTTCAGTGGACCCAGCACCCCCATGGTGGCCCACAACCATCCATAGCCAGTTTCAGGGGATCTGATACCCTCTCTGGCCTCCAGGGGCACATACTGCACATAAGTAAATGTAGGCAGAGCACTCAAAAAACAAACAAAAATGACAACAACAATGATAAAAGAAGTCATGAATGTGAGATGGAAGCCTGTAGGGAGGAGGGTAAGAGGGGTGGGAATGAGACAGGGGATTACAGTAATCAAAACGTACTTCATATATTGTGCTGGATACTTTTATGTCAACTTGACACAAGCTAAAGTCATCTGAGAGGAAGGACCCTCAATTAAGAAAATGCCTTCTTAAGATAGGGTTGTGGTGGGACAGTGGTGCTACACACTTTTGGCGGATGGATCTCTGTGAGTCTGAGGCCAGCCTGGTCTACAGAGTGAGTTCCATGACAGTCAGTACTACTCAGAGAAACCCTGTCTCAAAAAAAAAAAAAAACAAAACAGAAAACAAACAAACAAACAAGATCGGGTTGGAGGCAGGCCTAGAAGACATTTCTTTTCTATTTTTTCTTTTTTCTTTTTTTGGTTTTTCAAGACAGGGTTTCTCTGTGTAGCTCTGACTGTCCTGGAATTTGCTTTGTAGACCAGGCTGGCCTCGAACTCATAGAGATCCACCTGCCTCTGCTTCCCGAGTGCCAGGTTTAAAGGCATGAGTCACCACCACCTGGCTTGAAAGCATTTTCTTTTTCTTTTTCCTTTTTTTCTTTTTGGCAAGAGAAACCCTAAGACTTACATGTATGAAAGTATCAAAAGCAAATCAATAAAAGTGAGTTTCTGCTTTAGAAATTCCTACCGCCAGTAGCCTTTAAGTTACCCGCCCACTTGGGTGTGGCCTCTTATACTATTTATGCCAATGTAAAGCACGCATCTGGCCTCTTTTCCAGCTGCGGGATTCACAATCCCCATTCCAGCAGAGGATTGTGATTTAGGAGTCTACCCCTAAATAAATAACACCCTATTATACTCAATTCTGAGCTAGTGTGGGATTTCTTTTAAGCGTTCTTCTTCATCTGGCGCCCCACGTGGATTTGTACTCCACACCTACCGGGTGGACAGCCTAAAAGTCTAACCAGTCCACAGCCCAGAAAGTCTCCCAACCCTGCCCTCATGGCTTGCTTTTACCTAAGCGGTTTTTTGTAAAATCCCCACCACAGCAGAGCTAACTGCGTGCAGGGACTTGGAAATTTCCCAACCTCACAAAAATATCCCCTCCCCCACTGCCGCATTCCTTGCCACAACTTGTGCAGCTTCCTGTTTGTGCTCCCTGCCCGTGAGTTCTGGGCTTCTTGCTCCATGTATGGAATTGACTTAATTGTTTTTAATTTGTCAAGCAAAGCATATTTCTCAGTACTTAACCAGTACCAAGGCAGGAAACTAAAGCGGGTCAGGACCGTTCCTGTTGCCACAGGTTGCATCACTGCTAGTCGCGACTCTGCAACCATGACACCTACTGGACAGTAAAGATTATTACACCTGAGAGTCTGTGACCTCCACCTGAACGGGAGTGGGACTGACCCAGTTACCTAAGAACAAGCTTCACCAGGAGCAGAAGCCAGGGGCAAACCCGGTCCTGGGACAAGAGCTGATCAGGATTGACCCAGCGATCAGATCCAGAGTGAACAATCTCCACCAGAACAGGTACAAGGGAGTAACCACTGACGAGTGAGCCAGAGCCAGAGATTGCTGACGTGAATCCGGGACCTTCAAGGGAGTGCACGTAGGCCAACACCCCCCCCCCCCGCGGGTCTGGGCGAGAGTCTAGGACCACCCAGGAACTAGGCCAGAGCCAGGGCCTGTCAGCCTGGGCGTGAGTGAGCCTGGGTACTGCGAGGAAATAAGCAGGAACCAGAGATCTCTACGGGGCCAGGCGCGAATCTGGGACCTCAGAGAGAGTAGGCCTGAGCCAGGTTCTCTGTGGGTTCGGGCATTGATTTGGGACATCAAAGGGAATAGGCAAGAACCTAGAACCCCTGCGGGTCCCAGAACAAGTCTGAGGAAGTAGGTCTGCTGCCGGTTCGGGCACGCCTGAGCCTAGAACCTCCCAGGCAATAGATGGGAACCAGAAACCTTTCCAGGCCCAACTCCAACCCAGGGACTTCTGCAGGAGGGAATCCAGACTAGGATTTACAGATACAGATCAAAGCTGGTAACCGAAGCCAAATTTGCCCTGAGGTAGGAACTCCACCTTGGGCCACAAATTCCACAGGAGTGGAATTGAACAAGACTCTGAGGACAGAGAGAACCTGTGGAAACAAGCTCCACAGGGAGCAGAACCCAGGAACAAATCCAGCCCTGGGAGCCAACCCAGTCCTGGGACACTGGCAGACCAGGATTGAGCCAACGACGTGACTCAGAGTCCGCGTCCTCCACCGGAACCGGAGTGCAAATGAACCAGTTACCTAAGACAAAGAGTGAACAAGCTCCACCAGGAGCAGAAGCCAGGAGCAAACCCGGTCCCGGGACATGAGTAGATCTGGATTGAACCGTAACCAGATCCAGAGTCAGTGATCGCACTAGAACAGGTCTAACTCCAAGCCAGGGACATCTGCAAGAGGAGATCCAGACCAAGATTTACAGAAACAGATCAAAGCCAGCAGACTAGGCCAAAGTAGGCCTAAGACAGCAAACGCCAAGGGAGCAGACCAAAGCACAGGAGCACTGAGCTACCTCCAGGAACAGGAATAACCAACGGGGTAACTAGAACTGTAACACTGACTGTACCATGAGGAAAACCATCTTAGCTTTCAATTCACTGGCACCTAGAAGTTTATTCAACAGAATCTCAGACAGCCACAACCGTACCTATTAGAGGAAAAGATGAGTAGAAAAGGTAAGATCACAAGCTACACCACAAAGAGCAACACAATACCAGTGAAACCCAAAGCCCCTACAAAAGTAAGACCTGAACAACCAAATATGGATGACCCGGAAGAAAATGATCTAAAAAATAACCTCAAGAGAATGTTTGAAATTCTTTTTTTTAAAATATTTATTTATTTATTTATTGTGTATACAGTGTATATATGCCTGCAGGCCAGAAGGGGGCACCAGATCTCATTACAGATGGCTGTGAGCCACCATGTGGGTGCTGAGAATTGAACTCAGGACCTCTGGAAGAGCAGTCAGTGCTCTTAACCACTGAGCCATCTCTCCAGCCCCATGTTTGAAATTCTTAAAGATGAAATGAGAAATTACCTTAAAGAAATGGAAGAAAAAACAAAAAATTGGAAGATATCAGCAAATCACTTAAAGAAAAAAAAGAAAAAGAACTCAAACATATAACAGAAACTATTCAGGACTTGAAAACTGAGATAGAAAAAATAAAGAAAACACAAGCCTAAGGAATTATAGAAACAGAAATCATGAGAAAAAGAGCAGGAACCACAAATGCAAGTACGAACAACAGAATACAAGAAATGGAAGAGAGAATCTCAAGTGTGGAAGATAAAATAGAGGAAATAGACTCATCAGTTAAAGAAAACATTAAATCTAACAAAAGCTTAACCCAAAATATCCATGAAATATGGGACAACATAAAAAGGCCAAATCTTAGAATAATAGGTATAGAAGGAGAAGAAAGTCATCTCAAAGGCAAAAAAATTTATTCATAGAAGAAAACTTTCCCTACCTAAAGAAAGATATGCCTATGAAGATACATGAAGCTTACAGAACACCAAATAGACTGGATCCAAAAAAACAGTCCTCTCGCCACATAATAATCAAAACACTAAACATACAGAGTAAAGAAAGAATATTAAGAGCTGCAAAGGAAAAAGGCCAAGTAACATATAAAGGTAGACCTATCAGAATTACACCTGACTTCTCAGTGGAGACAATGAAAGCCAGAAGGTCACGGTCAAGCATTATGCAGACATTGAGAGACCACAGTTGCCAGCCCAGGCTACTATACCCAGCAAAACTTTCTATCACCATAGAAGGACAAAACAAGATATTCCATGACAAATCTAGATTTCACCAATACCTAGCCACAAACCCAGCCCTACACAAAATAATAGAAGGAAAACTCCAGCCCCAGGAAGATGGCTACACCAACAAAAACAGACACATTTGATGATCTCATTACAGCAAATCCCGAAGAAGAAAAAAATGCACAAAATAACATCACCAACGATGAAAACCAAATTAACAGGAGATAGCAAACACTGGTCATTAATATCCCTTTAATGTAATTGGACTCAACTCACCCATAAAGGCACAGGCTAACAGATTGGATACAAAAACAGAATCCATCCCTCTTCTGCATACAAGAAACGCATCTCAACCTCAAAGACAGACATCGTCTCAGAGTAAAAGGTTGGGAAAAAATTTACCAATCAAATGGACTTAAGAAACAAGCAGGTGTAGCTATCCTAATATCTAACAAAATAGACTTCAAGCTAAAATCAGTCAAAAGAGACAAAGAAGGACATTTCATATTAGTCACAGGGAAAATCCATCAAGAGGAAATTTCAATACTGAACACCTATGCTCCAAATTCAAGGGCACCTTCATATGTCAAAGAAACACTTTGAAAGCTTAAATCATATATTAAACCCCACATTCTGATACAAATACAAGGGTGTAACATGAGGGCCTGCTTGTTGGGGTGTCTGTCCTGCCCAGTTCCTGCAGCCATTTTGCCCGAAAGAAAATCACACAGAGGTCTCCATATGTTATAAACTGATTGGCCGATTAGCTCTTGTAGCTTATATTAACCCATTATTCTTATCTATGTTAGCCACATGGCTCGGTACCTTTCTCAACAGGGCAGGTCACATCTTGCTTTTTAAATGGTCTGGGCAGGACTCGGGAGGGAGCTTCCTTCTTCCCAGAATACTCGTGTTCTCATTGACCCACCTCTACTTCCTGTCAGGTTTCCCGCCTATACTTCCTGCCTGGCTATCAGCCAATCAGTGTTTATATAAATCATGACTGACAGAATACAGACAATTCTCTCGCATCACAAGGACACCCTCATATGTTAAAAAACACTTCAAAAGCTTAAATTATATATGTTAAACCCGACACACTCATAGTGGGAGAATTCAACACTCCCCTCTCACCACTGGACAGGTCAATCAGACAAAAAATGAATGGAGAAATAAGAGAACTAACAGATGTTCTGATTCAAATGGACTTAACAGACATCTATAGAATATTCCATCCAGACAGAAAAGAATATACCTTCTTCTCAGCACCTCATGGAACCTTCTCAAAAATTGACCACATACTCGGTAACAAAACAAACCTCAACAAATACAAAAAAATTGGAATAACCCAATGTACCTTATCAGATTACCATGCTTTAAAACTAGAAGTCAACAGCAATACCAATTCCAGAAAACCCACAAACACATGGAAATAAAATAGTGCTTATATGAATCATCAATGAGTCAAGGAGGAAAGGAAGGGGGAAATTAAAGACTTCCTAAAATTCAATGAAAATGGCCACATAACATACCCAAATTTATGGGACACAATGAAAGCAGTGTTAAGAGGCAAGTTCATAGCACTAAATGCCTACATAAAGAAGCTGGAAAAATCCCACACTAGTTAATTAACAGAACATTTGGAAACTTTAGAATAAAAAGAAGCAAACTCACCTAAGAACTAGATGGCAGGAAATAATCAAACTGAGAGCAGAAATCAACAAAATAGAAACAAAGAAAACAATACAAAGGATCAATGAGACAAAGAGTTGGTTCTTCGAGAAAATCAACAAAAGAGACAAACCTTTATCCAAACTAACCAAAAGGCAGAGAGAGAATATCCAAATTGACAAAATCAGAAATGAAAAGGGGAACATAACAAAAGACATGGAGGAAATACAAAGGATCATCAGGTCATATTTTGAAAACCTGTACTCCACAGAATTAGAAAACTTAAAGGAAATGGACAACTTTCTGGATAAATATCACTTACCAAAATTAAATCAAGACCAGATAAGCAAATTAAACAGACCTATAACTGCTGAAGAAATAGAAACAGTCATCAAATGCCTCCTAACCAAAAAAGCCCAGGACCAGATGGTTTCAGCTCAGAATTCTACAAGACTTTCAAAGAGGAACTAATACCAATACTCCTCAAATTATTCCACACAACAGAAACAGAGGGAACATTGCCAAACTCTTTTCATGAGGCTACAATTACCCTGATACCCAAACCACAGAAAGACAATACTAAGAAAGAGAATTACAGACCAATCTCACTCATGAACATCGATGCAAAAATACTAAATAAAATACTAGCAAATAGAATCCAAGAACCATCATCCACCATGACCAAGTCGGCTTTATCACACAGATGCAGGGATGGTTCAACATACGAAAATCTGTCAACGTAATCCACCATATAAACAAGCTGAAAAATAAAAACCACATGGTCATCTCATTAGATGCCGAAAGAGCATTTAACAAAATACAACATCCCTTCATGATAAAGGTCTTGGAGAGAACAGGAATACAAGGAACATACCTAAACATAATTAAGGCAATAGACAGCAAGCCAACAGCCAACATCAAACTAAATGGAGAGAAACTCCCAGCGATTCCACTGAAATCAGGAACAAGACAAAGTTGTCCACTCTCTCCACACCTATTCAATATAGTTCTTGAGGTCCTGGCTAGAGCAATATGACACCAAAGGGAGATGAAGGGGATACAAATTGGAAAAGAAGAAGTCAAACTCTTACTGTTTGCTGATGATATGATAGTTTACATAAGTGATCCCAAAAATTCTACCAAGGAACTTCTACAACTCATAAAAACATTCAACAATGTAGCAGGATACAAGATTAACTCCAAAAATAGTAGCCCTCCTGTACACAGATGATAAAAGGGCTGAGGAAGAAATCAGAGAATCAACACTCTTCACAATAGCCACAAATAGCATAAAATATCTCAGAGTAACTCTAACCAAACAAGTGGAAGACTTGTATGACAAGAACTTTAAATCTTTGAAGAAAGAAATTGAAGAAGACAACAGAAAATGGAAAGACCTCCCATGCCTTTGGGTAGGCAGAATTAATATAGTAAAAATGGCAATCCTACCGAAATAATCTACAAATTCAATGCAATGCCAATCAAAATCTGAGCAAAATTCTTCAAAGACCTTGAAAGAACGGGACTCAACTTCATTTGAAAAAGCAAAAAACCCAGGATAGCCAAAACAATCCTGGGCAACAAAAGAACTTCTGGAGGCATCACAATCCCTGACTTCAAACTCTACTACAGAGCTTCAGTACTGAAAACAGTCTGATACTGGCATAAGAACAGACAGGAGGACCAATGGGACCGAATAGAAGACCCAGATATCAATCCACACATCTTCGAACACCTGATCTTTGACAAAGAAGAAAAAATATCAAATGGAAAAAAGAAAGCATATTCAACAAGTGGTGCTGGAATAACTGGATATCATCATGTAGAAAAATGAAAATAGACCCATATCTATCACCATACACAAAATTCAAGTCCAAATGCATCAAAGACTTCAACATAAAGCCAGCCACACTGAACCTTATAGAAGAGAAAGTGGGAAGTATACTTGAACACATTGGCACAGGGAACCACTTCCTAAATAGAACCCCAGCAGCACAGACACTGAGAGAAACAATTAATAAATGGGACCTCCTGAAACTGAAAAGCTTCTGTAAAGCAAAGGACATGGTCAACAAGATAAAACAACAGCCTACAGAATGGGAAAAGATCTTCACTAACCCCACATCAGACAGAGGTCTGATCTCCAAAATATACAAAGAACTCAAGAAATTGGACACCAAAAGATCACATAATCCAATAAAGAAAATGGAGTACAGACTTAAACAGAGAACTCTCAACAGAGGAATCTAAAATGGCTGAAAGACACTTAAGGAAATGTTCAATATTCTTAGTCATCAGAGAAATACAAATCAAAACAACTCTGAGATTCCATCTTACACCTGTAAGAATGTCCAAGATCAAAAACACTGATGACAACTTATGCTGGAGAGGTTGTGGGAAAAAGGGAACACTTCTGCATTGCTGGTGGGAATGCAAGCTGGTACAACCCCTATGGATGTCAGTGTGGCGATTTCTCAGAAAATTAGGAAACAACCTTCCTCAAGACCCAGTAATACCACTTTCGCGTATATATCCAAAGGATGCTCAATCGTGCCACAAGGACATGTGCTCAACTATGTTCATAGCAGCTTTGTTTGTCATAGCCAGAGCCTGGAAACAACCTAAATGTCCCTCGATCGAAGAATGGATAAGAAAAGTGTGGTACATTTACACAATGGAGTACTACACAGCAGAAAAAATAACAACAGCTTGAATTTTGCTGGAAAATGGATGGAACTCGAAAACATTATTTTGAGTGAGGTAACCCAGACACAGAAAGACAATTATCACATGTACTCACTCATAGGTGGTTTTGAAACATAAATCAAAGAAAGCCAGCCTACAAACCACAACCCCTGAGAACTTAGACAACAATACAGACACTAAGAAAGACTTACATAGATCTAATCTACATGGGAAGTAGAAAGTATAAAAAGACAAGATCTCCTGAGTAAATTGGGAGCATGGGGACCTTGGGGGAGGATTGAAACGGGGAGTGGAGAGGCAGGGAGGGGAGCAGAGAAAAATGTAGAGCTTAATAAATTTTATGGAATAAAATAATAAAAAAGTGCAAAAAAAAGATTATTATACCTAATAGAGCTTACCGGATCTCATAACCGGCAGTTAATAAATCAGTCAACTTGAAAGTTATAATGGTAGATTATATTAACGTTTAATGTTTTAATAACTTTTTTGCTAATACTATGGATTGTATTCTGCACAGCTTATATGTTTATGGTTATAAATCCATTTATTGGATATTGAGACTTAGATTTTTCTTCATATTATAACCTTAAGGAAATGGTTTGATAATAGAGCTAAGAATGAGGCACTGTTAGAAATGATACAGTCTTTACAGACTAATATTGAACAGCTAGCTGACAGGATTAATACCATCGAAAATAAAAAAATTGGGCTGGAGAGATGGCTCAGAGGTTAAGAGCACTAAC
This sequence comes from Ondatra zibethicus, assembly GCA_004026605.1. Lineage (NCBI taxonomy): Eukaryota > Metazoa > Chordata > Mammalia > Rodentia > Cricetidae > Ondatra > Ondatra zibethicus. The sequence goes on along the minus strand of PVIU01006302.1, from coordinate 16,182 downwards.
TGCTCTTCCGGAGGTTCTGAGTTCAATTCCCAGCAACCACATGGTGGCTCACAGCCACCTATAATGAGATCTAGTGCCCTCTTCTGGCATGCAAGCATACATGGAAGGTTGTACATATAATAAATAAATTAATTAAAAAAAAGAAAATAAAAAAATTACCTGAAAAAAAATTAATGCTATTGAAAAGGGTAACATTAACTTGACAGACAAAATTGAATCCATGTCTAAGGGTACTGAGAAATTATCTGAAAGAATTCGTACTGTTGAATTTGACAATCAAAATTTGTTAAAAACGTTATGATAGGTTAGCAGATAGAGTATCTCTCCAGGATGGCAATCTGCACACTATCCAAATAATGTCCAAGGATGAGGTGTTATCTTTAAAGGAGAAACTTCAGACCTTGGAATCACAGGTGTAGAATGAGGACCAGAGGGTAGGTGCCTCAATGTAATCACTAGAAATATATACAGGCCAGGAGTTTCAGGCCTTATAAAAGGCAGTAGTAAAAAGATTTGACATGATTGAAGAAATTATTGGAGCTGATTATTGGAGAGGGCACAAGGACAGGATTCAACATTGCCAGGAGCTATCAGATATGACTTACCCAGGGTTTTAGCTTCCTATCCTGTAATCTACTCTGACAAAGCATCAAGTTCTAAAGGCCCAAAAGGATCCAAAGAAGTAGATGGATACCTACAGGAATGAATGATCTAAAAGAAATTAAGCAAGCAGTCATAACTTATGGCATGTATTCCACATTTGTTAGGGAGATGATAAAGACTTGGGCTTCTAGCATTAAGGTGACACCACATGACTGGATTCAGTTAGTTTCAGCAGTCCTAGATGATGGGCCTCAATTGATGTTTATTTCAGGGAAAGAGGCTAAAATTTTAGAACAACATGGAAAAAGCAAAAGGACCTGAGACTTCCGAAGATCAAATTCTTGGAGAGGGCACTTATGCTGACCCACAGGTTCAAGTTCTTTACAATTAACAATTCTTCTTCCTATGCCACAAAGCAGCCTTAAATGCTTGGGACAGGATTCAAGAACTAGGAAAATAAATTGAATCAGATAACAGGGTTAAACAGGGCCAGAGAGAAACCTTTAGTGACTTTTTACAAAGATTAACTAAGACTGTACAAATAGGAGTCACAGACCCAGATGCTAGATGAGTACTTATTGAATCTCTGGCTTTTGAAAATGCCAACTTAGAATGCAAAAAGATACTTGGGCCTTTAAAGATTAGATCAGCACCTATGAATGAATGGATCCTGCATACAATGAATATTGAGATATTTGACTATGATACTGAATCTTGGGTAGGAAAAGCAATTTCCAAAGGAATGAGGAGATATCAAAATACCAAATGTTTTAATTGTGGTAGAATAGGACATCTGAGAAGGGATTGTAGAGAAGGAATTCCTAGTAATAATATCTCCTCTGGGAATGGCAAGTATAGGAGGACTCAGCCTTCAGGTATATGTAGAAGGTGTGGCAAAGGCCGACATTGGACCAATGAATCCAGATCAACAAAAGACAGACAAGGCAACCCAATACCATTGGAAACTCATTGAGGGGCCTCTCTCAGGCCCCCAAGCCAAAAGTGGTCCAGTAATTCCCAGTCACTGTGGAAGATATGTCTCATCAGGAAAATAAAAAATCCAGAGCCTTTTGTAAAAGACCATACTGTTCTGGATAGTGGAATAAACATGGAGGATAAAGCAGCAATTCCAATAGGAAATAGGAAATGTATATTCTGGCAGACTTCTATAAATGATCAAAGACCAAAGCTAAGAGTGTGTATAAATGGTATTATAATTGTTGGTTTGATAGACACAGGTGCGGACATGAGTGTCATTACTCCAGAATCTTGGCATCCAAATTGGCCTCTTCAAGAAGCAGATGTTCAATTACTAGGAATTAGAACCATATCTTAAGTTAAACAAAGCATGAGATGGGTTGATTGCATAGGGCCAGAAGGTCAGAGAGGGAAGCTGAGGCCATATGTGGCTAATATTGCAGTGAATTTATGCTGAAGCAATGGAATACCCAGATTAACATTACTGAAGTCCCAGGAGCTCATAATTCTGGGAAGGATATTATAAAATACTATACACAAAGGTCACTGGCCATTCAGGCTGTTCAAGAACACCAAAGCAACTAACAAACCTTTAGAGGTACCAACAGCCCTACCTTTAAAATGGTTAACTGAGAAACCAATATGGTTAAACAGTGCCCTCTAACTGAGGAAAAGCTGCAGGCTTTAGAACAGCTGGTACAAGAGCAACTAGATGCTCACCATATTGAAGAATCAACCAGCCCTAGGAATTCTCCTGTGTTGGAAAAAGGGTTGCTTGTTCATCCCAGCCATCCAGAACCAAAATAACAACACAGAAACTATATTAATTAAATCACTTCTTGGCCTATTTGCTCTAACTTCTTATCAGCTTACTCTTACATATTAATTTAACCCATCTCCATTAATCTGTGTATCGCTACATGACATGACAGTGGCTTACCGGCAAGTTTCAGCATGTCTGACTCTGGCGAATCCAGAGTCTCTCTGCCTCTGCCTCTTTTCTCCCAGCATTCAGTTCAGTTTTCCCCATCTATCTCTGTTCTTTTGCCCTATCACAGACCAAGACAATTTCTTTATTCATTAACCAATAAAAGCAACACATAGAAAGAAGGACCCCCATACCATTTCCCCTTCTCTGTTTAAACAAAAAGGAAGGCTTTAACTTTAACATAATAAAATTACATATAACAAAACAGGTATCAAGCAAGAATTCCAGTTACAATATTTATATCTACTTTATCTTTTATAATAACTAAGGAAAACTATAACTATAAATTCTTCAACTCCAGGGGGCTGGAGAGATGGCTCAGTGGTTAAGAGCACTAGCTGCTCTTCCAGAGGTCCTGAGTTCGATTCCCAGTAACCACATGGTGGCTCACAACCATCTGTAATGAGATCTGGCTCCCTCTTCTGGCGTGCGGGCATACATAGAGGCAGAATGTTGTATACATAATTAATAAATAAATAAATTAAAAAAAATTCTTCAACTCCATCAAAGACTCTGTAAGGATATAATATTACCTAAGTAAACAGGAAGTACAATGTAAGCAACTTCCAAAACTCTAGATATAACAGAGACATCTTGCTGCCTGGACAGTTACCCAAAGTTCTTCTGTACCATTGGGGCATCCATCTTCAGCCTACAGGTCCATAGTGTCCAGCAGACTTTTCCTTGAAGCAGGGAAATTTAAAGACAGTTCAGTCACTTTCTTCTGTATCCTGAAGAATGTCTCGCAGACTCTTTCATGAAGCAGGAACCCTAAAGGATCATCTTACCTTTAGGCAAGTTCAGCAGTCATTTCTCTGCAGGTCCTGCATGTCCAGTCTAGCAGTCCAGGCAAGAGCAGTTTCTTGCTCAAATGGCTAGCAAACTCTATAAGGAGCCTTTTGGATGCCCATCTTCCTCTTGAAGTAACTGGTGCTTCCAGGAACAGACATATCTCACTGTCATGAAAAGTCTTAAGTTCTTAAACATTTTAAATGTCATAGTCTTAAAGTCTCTGCAAGATTTGAAGAATATCTATGTAACTGAAATATACCTCTATCTATCTATCTAGAAAACCTAACTAACATGACTACAATCTTGACTATTATAGATGACTATCTATTAACCTATATTTCTTAATTATACATTACATTTTAAATGAACTGCACAAACACAATACCTTAATCAAGAGAAGAAATATACATATAACAAAATTGATCTTAAATTTGTATCAATAAACCAAGATCCATACCAATACAAATCTCTATAGCATATTCCCCTTTAAATGTGAGCAAACATTTATAAACAATATTTGGGAATGAGTGTAGTTTCTTCAAACTTCTTCCTGCTGTTTATTGGGAGAAGTGTTTTCTTTTGGGGGGTGTTCTCAGCAACTTTTTTGGGGGGGTCTTGTTCTATCAAACCATATCGGTCTGGAAGCAATCCACATGTTCTCATCCTCTGTGGAAACTAGAGAAGAACCTCTTTTCCAAAGCAACATAACCTTAGACCCAAATTTGGAAGTCATGATACCTTTATAATATACATGCTGGTTTAGCTTAGCAGCCCATACAATGAAATGTCTCTCTATACTTGGCTAATTCACAGTCAAATAATTCAAAGATAACACAATAATATACAAATCTAGACTCTGTGAATTTTCCATTTTTACATGGTGTATTTTTCTTTACTCCTTTTAATCTATAACTATCTGTACTCTGTCTCTTTAAAGACTTTACCCCTTTTCTTTAAAGCATTAACTTTTTTATTACTCTCTATATTCTTTTTCTTCTCTCTTTCAAGCCTATATACATTTATCCAACATTGGACTTGTTTAGAGTTCTTTTCCATCTGGATTTGTCTTTATTGCATATCTGTTATTCTTTACTGTCCAGGAGCGCTTTTTAAAATGCTAAGTGCTTCTTAAAACTTAAACTGCACCATTACTAGGGTATATATGGCACTACCTGCTTGCCTGCCCAGTCTAAAACTTAAGCAGCACCATTACTATGGTATATATGGTACTTCCTGCTTGCCCCATTCATTCCAGCATGGCAGAGCCACTTGCACCTCTGAGCCCTGCACACCACCCCACTTCCAGGCACATAGCCAGTCCATGTTGCCACCAAGCAAGCCACAGCAGTCTGCTCACAAACCCCATCCAAATGCTCAGTTTCCTGAAAGAGTCAGAGTTCTTGCTAGCAGCATGGCCCACGGCTGGGAAGCTACCATTTTGAAACTGCATGGCTGCTACCACTGAATCATTAAGACCCCCCCCCTCTCTCTCTCTCTATATATATATATGTTTTGATCACCTGTCCTTATAAGTCATATGCCTTTTTCTTGATGATCTATTCTTTTCTTCTGTCAGCATCCAAACGTCCAAGATCTCTTGACTTTTTGAAGATGAATATTTTCCTGTAAAGACAAGATCAAAACCCTGCCCCAACCCTTATGAGTTTTATACTATTTAATCCAATGTAAAGTGCTCATCTGGCCTCTCTTCCAGCTGTGGGATTTGGTTGCTGTTCCCTGTTCCAGCAGAGGATTGTGATCTGTGAGTCTACCCCTAAATAAATAACCCTCTATTATACTCAATTCTGAGATAGTGTGGGATTTCTTTTAAGTGTCCTTCTTTAAATTTTTCAATTATATTTTATTTGTGTGTGTGCTCATGTGGCAGTCTGAGGACACCATGACGGAGTCAGTTTTTTCTTCTACCATGTAGGCCCCAGGGAATCTCACTCAGGTAGTCAGGCTTGGCAGTGAGCATCTTTACCTGCTAAGCCATTAAATACATTTGGGGTGTGTGTGTGTGTGTGTGTGTGTGTGTGTGTGTGTGTGTGTGTGTGTGTGCATTCACCAATCACAAGTACATGGGACATTATGCATGTAGAGGTCAAAAGGACAACTTTGTGAAGTTGGCTCCCTCCCTCTACCATGAGGGTCTGGGGGATTGAACCCAGGTTGTGAATCTTATTGGCAAGCACTTTTACTGGCTGAGTCACCTTGCTTTTCCTCAGTAAAAATTTTAGAAAACAAACAGCAGCCAGGCTAGTTGGTTCATATCTCCCTCTCTGAGTATAAGAGGCTGAGGCAAGTGGATGGCCACATTTTTGAAGGTAGTCAAAAGGACTGAGGACCCAACTGTTATAGACATACTTATATGTTATTTCCCTATCAGGACAACTATAAATGAGCATACCTGTTCTCATCTATAAAAAAGCAAAAAGTTTATCCCAACACTCTGGAAACAGAGACAGGTGGTTTGAGCCCAGCATGGTCTATATAGCCAGTTCTAGGTCAGTGAGAACTATGTAGAAACCCTAACTCAAATAAGAAAAAAGACTTTAATTATTAGGATAGTGAATAAAGATGTATATTATTTTTTAATACTTTGAATGAATTCAGGGGATTGTATTAAACTATTTCTGGAAAGAAGGAACTCTATGAAGAGCAGTGGTTCTCAACCTTCCTAATGCTGAGACCCTTAATACAGTTCCTCATGGTGACCCCCCAACCATAACATTTTTCATTGCTACTTCATAATTGTAATTTTGCAACTGTTATGAATCATAATATAAATATCTAATACACAGGATAACTGATATGTGACCCCCAAGGGGGTGGTGACCCACAGGTTGAAAACCATTGATGTAAAGAGAGAATTACTTCTTTTTTTTTAAGGTTTATTTATTTATTATGTGTACAGTATTCCTTCCATGTGTGCCCACATGCCAGAAGGGGGTGCCAGGTCTCATTACAGATGGCTGTGAGCTACCATGTGGTTGCCGGGAATTGAACTCAGGACCTCTGGAAGAGCAGTCAATGCTCTTAACCACTGAGCCATCTCTCCAGCCCTTTTTTGTTTTTTTTAAGACAGTTTCTCGGGGCTGGAGAGATGGCTCAGTGGTTAAGAGTCTGACTGCTCTTCCAGAGGACCAGGGTTCAATTCCCAGCACCCACATGGCAGCTCACAACTGTCTGTGATTCCAGTTCCACGGGATCCAATACCCTCACACAGACATATATGAAGGCAAAACACCAATGCATATGAAATAAATATATTTTAAAAAAGACAGTTTCTCTGTGTAGTCCTAGCTGTCCTAGAACTCACTCTGTAGACCATTCTGGCCTCGAGATCTGCCACCTCTACTTCCAGTGTACTGGGATTAAAGGTATGGGCCACCACTGCCCAGAGAGAGCTGCTTTTTAAATTTTTTTTTGTCTTTTGGGTTTTTTCTTTCTTTGTTTTGTTTTTCTTTTGTTTGGTTTGGTTTGGTTTTTCAAGACAGGGTTTCTCCATGTAACAGTCCTGACTGTCCTGGAATTTGCTCAGGCTGGCCTCAAACTCACAGAGATCCACCTTCCTCTGCTTCCAGAGTGCTGGGATTAAAAGAGTGTGCTACCACTGCCCAGCACAAGAGCTTCTTTCTTGATCTTTTTTTTTCTTTCTTGATCTAACAAAAACCCCAGGATAGATTCTTATAGGTCACTTGGGTCTTTTCCTTGTATATGTTCCTGAGGAGTCATTGGCAAAAGAGGCAGGACATTCCAATTGCCTGAGCCTAAACCCTAGAGCTATGACTCATAAATATTGATTATGAAGGTCAGGCCCAACATTGTACAATTTTATAATTGAGGAAGTAGGTGACAATCAGCATCCCCCCACCACACCCAAGAAGATTAGAAACTGGAGCCTGGTGTAACAAGATCTGATGCCCTCTTTTGGCATAGGGTTGTACATGCAGATAGAACACTCATACACATAAAATAAATAAATCTATAAAAATACTGTGAGAGGAGAGTTTGTGCATGGGATAACCCTTTTGTATGCTGTGAATACGTTTTATTCCCATTGGTTAACAGCTGACTAGGCCTATAGAAAGGCATGATGGGGCCAGGTGGGAAAGCCAAACTGAAAATACAGAAAAAGAGAAAGGTGGAATCTGGGGAGATGCCAGCAAGCTGCAAGCAGCAAGATGCACTAGAGAACAAGTACTGGGCAGTCAGGAAATGAAAGTAGCAATTTGGCAAAACAGGATAGAGCCAGGTGGGAAAACCAAGCAGAGTTACGGGGAGAAGAAGGGTGGCGTCAGAGGAGATGCCAGTGGGCTGCTGGAAGCAACAAGATTACTAGAGAACTGGTAAAGCCACGAAGTCACATGGCAAGCTTTAGATTAATAGAAATGGATTAATTTAAGTTGTAAGCGTTAGTTAGTAATAAGCCTGAGCTATAGGCCAAATGGTTTGTAATTAATATTAAAGGTACATGTGGGACCAGGCAGAACAGAGAAGCTTCCATTCATATTTGGTGCCCAACAAGGGGTACATACGGCCACATAAAACCTGAGAAAGATTTGAAAAGGGTTTCCAGACAAACAAAAATGGAGCCAAGAACAGTTTCATAGTTTATGCCTCTCACTGCGGGCTGCAGTTCAGAACTGCATCCCCTGGCTGCAGCAGGTTTGAGCGGCAGTGGGCTTGAACTGCAGCATGCCTGACTCACGGGCTTCTGTGAAGAGGCTTATCTCAGCTGTTGTCTACTGGTTTGAGAACATGGTTGCATGTTACTTGGTGGCAGTGTAGACCCCACATTTTCCTAGAGCTGGGGAGGTAAGTGTGACTCTTGCTAGTACCTCTACCATGTTGGAAACCTGAACAGAGCAGAACCAGCCACCAAAGTGCTGCTTTGGTCCTAGCCATGCCCACCTAGCAGCTTAAAAATATCTCCTGGTCACTGGGCAGTATTGGCGCATGCCTTTAATCCCAGTACTCAGGAGGCAGAGGCAGGTGGATCTCTGTGAGTTTGAGGCCAGCCTGGTCTACAAAAGAGCTGGTTCCAGGAGAGGCCTCAAAGCTACAGAGAAACCCTGCTTTGAAAAACCAACAACAACAAAAAATCTCTCCTGGTCAGAAAAGGAATACAAATACAGAATTAGGACAGATTCAGACAAAAAGATAAAAAATAAAAAAGACCTCTAAACCGGTCACCCTGTGTTAAAAAAATGTGTGTAGGCTTGAGAGAGAGAAAAAATAAAGAGTTCCAAATTATAGATTTAAAAATTATGGCTGGAGAGATGGCTCAGTGGTTAAGAGCATTGACTGCTCTTCCAAAGGTCCAAGTTCAATTCCCAGCAACCACATGATGGCTTACAACCATCTGTAATGAGGTCTGGTACCCTCTTCTGGCCTTCAGGCATACACACAGATAGAATATTGTATACATAATAAATAAAAAAATATTAAAGCTTTGGCCAGACAGTGGTAGTGCACACCTTTAATCCCAGCACTTGGGAGGCAGAGGCAGGCAGATTTCTGTGAGTTCAAGGCCAGCTTGGTTTACAGAGCTGGTCCCAAGACAACTAGGGCTGTTATACAGAGAAACCCTGTCTCAAAAAACCAAAAAAAAAATAGCTTAGGGGACTAGGGAGATGGCTCAGTGGTTAAAAGCACTAACTGCTCTTCCAGAGGACCTGGGTTCAATTCCCAGCACCCACATGGCAACTCACAATTGTCTGGAACTCCAGTTCCAGGGGATCAGATACCTTAACACCAATGCACATAAAATAAAGTTTTGTTTTTTTAAAAAAAATAGTTTTAAAATAATAAAATAAAGTCCTCAAAAGGGATAATAAAATATAGATGCAAAAATAAGCCACGGGAAAATGGGAAATAGACAGAGAGTCTAGATTATGTATTGTGTTTCCTTTGAAGTTTTTGGCTGTTAATGAGCTAACCACTGAGAAACATTTAATTGTGGGAGCTGCTAATTAAACCAACATATATATTTTAAAGGTATTTTGACTTCAAAATTTGGGTCTAAGGATATGGATTTTAATTTATTGATATAATTTTAAGATTAATTTTTGCTATACTATATCCATATTCCTAATCTTATTTAAGGTATTGTGTTTATATAGCCCAATTAAAATGTAATATATAATAAAGAAATACAGATTTACAAAAATACAGCTAGTCATCTATAATCATCAAACTTAAAGTCTTGTTAGTTAGACTTTCTAAATAAGAAAGAGTGGATTGTAGGTCCATATTTCTTTTCTTTTCTTTTCTTTTTTTTTTTTTTTTTTGGTTTTTTGACACAGTGTTTTTCTGTGGCTTTGGAGCCTGTCCTGGAACTAGCTCTTATAGACCAGGCTGGCCTCAAACTCACAGAGATCCAGTAGGCCCATATTTCTATATGGTATGGCAGCCAAGCTACCAAGCCATAGGCCACACCTGAGAAGGGTCATGTAAACTTCCACACAGGCTGTCACTAACCTAACAAAATGTTTTGCTCCTTTCTTTGTAATTTGGAGGATGCCTAATAGAGATGCTGATTCAAGCCTACAGAGCATACAGACAGCTAGCATACAGAGCAGATGGGTAGATGTGGATGTAACAGAAGGCCATTCACCTGGTTACCTAGGAGACAGAATGCTGATATATTTCCTGTTCAGTTTATGTTTTGGTATAAAAGCTGTTTGGAGAATAAAACAAGAGGAATTCTTCAGGATGTGAACTCAGGATATTATGTGGGATCTCTGAGAATCTCCCTCCCAATGAAACCATGTGAGTATGTCTTTATTCCTATCTCCTCCACGCAGTCCAGAAAGAGATAGTTTATGTTGGGGTCTGGTCAAGAGAAATAATTGAGGATCTGGGCTAGCAACGGACCCTGACAAATATAATATATAATTAAGAAATACAGATTTACAAAAATATAGCTAGTCGGGGCTGGAGAGATGGCTCAGAGGTTAAGAGCACTGGCTGCTCTTCCAGAGGTCCTGAATTCAATTCCCAGCAAACACATGGTGGTTCACAACCATCTGTAATGAGATCTGGTGCCCTCTTCTGGTGTGTGGGCATACATGGAGGCAGAATGTTGTATACATAATAAATAAATAAATCTTTTTTAAAAAGTAAAAAAAAAAACCAGCTAGTCATCGATAATAGTCAAACTTAAAGTCTTGTTAGTTAGATTTTCTAAATATACAGAGATATATTCCAAATAGATTGGTAATCTTCAAACATTTCAAAGACCTACAGAATATGACATTTAAAATGGTTTAATAACTTAGACTTCTTTTGACATGAGACACATCTGCTCTTGGCAGCATCAATCTATTTCTGAAAGGATGTTGGACAATGAAGACACCTCATATGGAGCTTGTTTTCCTCTTTGCAAAACTGGCCTATTGGAAAAAACTGCCCTTGCTTGTACAAGCAGGAGAAGCAACTGCCAAACTTTGCTGAGACAGAGTAGGATATTCCTTCAAATTTTCCTGCTTCTGAAAAGGGTCTGTCAGATATTCTAGGCCTATTAGCCAGAGTTGGACAACCCAACATCACAGAGGAACCCTGGGTGGCTGTCCAGGCAGCTGGCTGTTTCTGTCATTTATATTTTTTGGAAGTCACTTGCTTGCACTTCTTCCTTCTCAGGTCTTTGATGGAGTTGGAGACTAGATATTTATAATTATAGTTTTTCTTAGTTATGATAAAAAGGTAAGTTAGATATAAAACTTCAAACTCACCAAGATAGTAAATATTTTCTTTCATTTTACCAAATACAAATAGTCTAGATATTATAACTGTAATTCTTACTTGATAACTGTTTTGTGATCTGTAATTTTACCATGTTAAAGCTAAAACCTTCCTTTTTGATTAGACAGAAGGGGATAAATGCTATAGGATAACCCCTGTGTATGCTGTGTATATGCTTTATTACCTTTGGTTAATAAAGAAGCTGCTTTGGCCTAAAGCAAGATAGAATAGAGCCACGCAGGAAATCAAAGCAGAGATACAGGAAAGAAAGGCAGAGTCAGGGGTAGATGGCAGCAAGCTGCCAGAGAAACAATATGTACTAAAGAACAAGTAATGCCATGAAGCCACATGGCAAAATCTAGATTAGTAGAAATGGATTAATTTAAATTGTAAGAGCTAGTTAGTAATTAGATTGAGCAATAGGCCAAACGATTTGTAATTATATTAAGCCTCTGAATGATTATCTTTATTTATTTATTTATTTATTTATTTATTTATTTATTTATTATGTATATAATATTCTGTCTGTATGTATGCCTGCAGGCCAGAAGAGGGCACCAGACACCATTACAGGTGGTTGTGAGCCAACATTTGGTTGCTGGGAATTGAACTCAGGACCTTTGGAAGAGCAGGCAATGCTCTTAACCTCTGAGCCATCTCTCCAGTCCCTGAGTGATTATCTTAAAAGCAACTGTGGAACCGAGTGAAACAGAAAAACCTCCTTTTACAAGTTTGTCAGAAATAAGATCTACCTAAGAACAAAGAAAATAGGAAATGAGGCAGGAAAAAAACAAAAATCCCACACAAAAACCTTACATAAGCGGGTGCTGAAAAGATGGCTCAGAGGTTAATAGTGCATATTGCTCTTGCTGAGAACCTGTTTTTGGTCCCAGCACCCAAATCAGGGGGGTTTCAACCACTTGTAATTCCAGCTTTAGGGGATCTAATGCCCTCTGCTGGCTTCTATGGGTTATTGCACTCACATGCATGTACACATACACATAATATATAATTAAAAAGGAAAAAGAAGAAGAAAAACTTTAGAAGCGGGTTGGAGAGATGGCTCAGTGGGTGAAGCACTCACTCTATAAGCCTGTGGACCTGAATTCAGATCTCCAGCATCCAGGTAAGTGTTGGGCAGATGTAATGGTCCACTTAGAATCCCAGTGCTTGGGTGTCAGAGGCAGGTCCTTGACCAGTCAAATCAGCAAGCTCTGTGTTCAACAGAGAGACTCTGCCTCAATATATAAGGTGGAGAACGAGCCTACACACACACGTGAACTTGCATGTATACTTCCCCCTAGCTCACACCCATATACATGCCCCTCACAAAGTTTAGAGGTGGAGAATTCTGAAATTAGGTGTAGCGACCACAAATTTACTCTATACCACAGTTTCCATTATCTAATTATAAAAATTTTATATACATTATCTTTTTTGTTGTGTGTGGTTTTTTTGTTTACTTTTTGTAGTTTGTTTGTTTTGTACAGGGTTTCTCTCTGCAGCACTGACTGTCCTGAAACTCATTCTGTAGATCAGGCTGGCCACCAACTCACAGAAATCTGCCTGCCTCTGCCTCCCAAGTGATAGGATCAATGGTGTGTGCCACCACGCCTGGCATCGTCGGTGTTTTTGTGTTAAGCTTGCTTGGGCAGAACACGCGACCCTAAAAATATACTCACACTAGTCATGTAGAGTATAAACATGTCCTGTTCTGTAAATCTGTGTGTTATCTCTTCAGTTCTTCTTTGCAGTTTCCTCTTTAGCAGGGTGTGTGTGTGTGTTGAAAAGCAGTCAGCATGGCTGACAGGCAGGTGCCAGGTGAGCTGACCTCTGCCAACAGTGGCTCTCCCAGCAATACTTCACCCTTGCCTCATCAGCACTGACATCAGAGACGCCAACTGCTTCAACACAATCCAGAGATTCTGTTTAGAAGAGTGGTTCTCAGGGATGGAGAGATGGCTCAGTGGTTAAGAGCACTGGCTGCTCTTCTAGAGGACCCATGTTCAATTCTTAGCATGCACATGGCAGCCCACAACTGTCTGTTGGTCCAACACCCTCACACAGACATACATTCAGGCAAAACACCATTTAAAAAAAAAAAGAACAGTGGTTCTCAACTTCCTGATGCTGTGACCCTTTTTAATACAGTTCCTAATGTTGTGGTGACCCCCCCCAACCATAAAATTATTTTCATTGTTACTTTATAACTGTGATTTTGCTACTGTTCAAAATTATAAGGTAAATATCTGTGTTTTCCAATAGTCTTAGGAAACCTCTATGAAAGAGTCATTTGACCCCAAATGGGTTTCCATCCGCAGGTTAAGAATCACTGGTTTAGAGTCACATCTACTCCCCAACCCTGTTATGGTGTGTAAGTAAATCCTTCCCCAAGTTAGGAAATGTTAGGAGGAAAGAAGAGAGAGTGAGGACGGAAAGACAGAAGGTTGCTCATATGTGAACTTTCCAGCTTTCATTTGCTCTCCTGCAATCTACCTGCTTCATGGTGCTTCAGGACAACAACATCCTAAGAGTTACTTGGCATGCATCGTTTTGGACCACCTCTCTGTACCAATGTGTAGCCCTCTCTGTACTTATGGATGCTCTATGCTATTTAGATACCCATGGACAAAAATTGCTTTTCATATTCTATTTCTAATAATTTATTTTTTACATGCATTGGTGTTTTGCCTGCATATATGTGTGTGTGAGGGTGTCAGATCCCCTGGAACTGGAGTTATAGACAGTTGCTAGATGTCATGTGCGTGCTGGGACTTGAAGCTGGGTCCTCTGGAAGAGCAGCCAGTGCTCTTAACTGAGCCGAGCCTGCAACCCTAAAATTATTCTTTTCTTATACAGCTACCCAATAAGGAAAAAAAAATCCAGGAATACCAAAAGCAACCCGCGTGTCCCCTACCAATCAACATAGGTCCATAAAATATCTTGGGCTTTTGAATGGCTTTTGTGGTCCCTTCGGTGAGCGGTTGGTTTGCACACTCAATGTGCAAACTGCAGGCAAATAGTCACACACAGCTATCCACACTTTCAGGGGTGCAGCCAGACCAGGAGAGGGAGATGAGGAGACAAAGTTGGGGTGAAGTGCAGTTAAAAGATAGAAAGAGGCACACAGTTGTGCCTGCGAGCCTCTCAAATAGAGGAAATTAGTTGTATTTGTTTCTGTTCCTATGGCAACCAAAGTACTTTCGATACAGGAAATAGGCCAGGTGGGGAAATAAAGAGGTGCACAAATCCCCAGGTTACAACATACTTAATGGACCTTAAGAAAGCAGGTTGTAGACTTTCTCGGTTAACGCCTATGAAAGCCACTGGTTTTATGTACACCCTCAATCACAGCATTTGGGAGGTGGAGGCAGGAGGATTAATTAAAGAATCCTTAGCTATGAAGCAAATTGGAGCCTAGCCTAAGCTACATGAGACTCAATCTCAAGAAGAAGGAAAAGAGGAGGTGGACCAGGAAGACGCAGTGGTGGCAGCTGGGCCAATAAATGACTCAGTATGTGAAGGTACTTCCTGGCGTCCCTGACAGCCTGGGTTCAGCCCCCAGGACCCACATGGTGAAAGGAGAGAATGAGTCCTTCAAATTATCCTCTGACCTCCTCATGTGAGCCTTGGTATGAGAGTGTGCATATACATGCAATGAATAAGTATGAAACATGTGTATTCAATGATTTAAATATTTTTCTTCTGCAATACACTCTTTTTATTATTCATTTGGTTTTTTGAGACAGGGTTTCCCTGTGTGTAGCTCTGGTTGTCCTGGACTTGCCTTTGTAGTCCAGGCTGGCCTAGCAGTCACAGAGATCTATCTACCTCTGCCTCCCAAGTGCTGGGATTAAATGTGCCACTGCCCGCCCCCCCCCCTTTTTTTTTTGGTTTTTTGAGACAGGGTTTCTCTGTGGCTTTGGAGCCTGTCCTGGAACTAGCTCTTGTAGCCCAGGCTGGCCTTGAACTCACAGAGATCCGCCTGCCTCTGCCTCCCGAGTGCTGGGATTAAAGGCGTGCACCACCACCACCCGGGCCCGCCCCCCTTTTAATCTTATTTATTTTATTTTGTGTGTATAAGAATCTGCCTGCATATATAGATGTGCACCACATGTGTGCCTGGTGCCTGCAGAGGTCAGAGAGGTCAGATCCCCTGGGACTGGAGTTATGAATGATTGTGAGCCGCCATGTGGGTGCTGGGAACCAAACCTGGGTCCTTTGTAAGAACAACAAGTATCCTTAACCACTGATCCATCATCTCCCTTGCTAAGTATACTTTTTTTTAAAGGTTTATTGTTATTTTTAATTATGTGCATGTGCTCGTGAGTGCAGGTGGGATGCATCAGATTTTCCTGGAGATGAGTTATAGACTGTGATAACTTCAGATCCCAGTGGATGCTGGGAACTGAATCTCGGTCCCCTGGAAGAGCGGTATGTGCTTTCAACCACTGAACCATCTCTCCAGCCCCTGCAATGCTTTTATGTTCTCTGAAGAGGTTAAAAACTGTCTTAGCCAGCATCACAATCCCTGACTTCAAACTCTACTACAGAGCTACAGTACTGAAAACAGGCTGGTACTGGCATAAGAACAGACAGGATGACCAATGGAACCGAATAGAAGACCTGATATCAATCCATACATCTTCGAACACCTGATATTTGATAAAGAAGCAAAAAATATCAAATGGAAAAAAGAAAGCACATTTAACAAGTGGTGCTGGCATAACTGGATATCAACATGTAGAAGAATGAAAATAGACCCATATCTATCACCATGCACAAAACTCAAGTCCAAATGGATCAAAGGCCTCAATATAAAGCCAGCCACACTGAACCTTATAGAAGAGAAAGTGGGAAGTACACTTGAACACATTGGCACAGGGAACCACTTCCTAAATAGAACCCCAGCAGCACAGACACTGAGAGAAACAATTAATAAATGGGACCTCCTGAAACTGAAAAGCTTCTGTAAAGCAAAGGACACGGTCAACAAGACAAAACGACGGCCTACAGAATGGGAAAAGATCTTCACTAACCCCACATCAGACAGAGGTCTGATCTCCAAAATA